>PPHD01019002.1:0-14292 GCA_002909625.1 Bambusicola thoracicus | reverse complement strand
GGGGCAGATGCCAGTGGTGTGCCAGACCTTGGTTTCCATTTAAATAAGTTTCATCTGCTCACCACTTCATTTACTATTCCAAACAAAGGCATATTTTAAGGGCACCAATATCTACAGCTCCTCAGGTTAAAAGTACTTAGGTTACAAAATAAACCCTTGAACACAAAGCTTGATTTATTTTTGTTTTCACCAATGAATACTTACAGGAACACAGGACACATGGCAGAAAGTTGCTTGTTTTGATTACGTAAAAGCTGAGAGCACTCTGCTCAAACAGCTTTCACAGCTATTACAACTGCTAGGAGCCACACTCCAAGCTGAGCATCACTGCGATCAATACGCCCTTTTATCTACTGCCTCCCTATCACATGGCAGCCAAAGGGCTTTAGAAAAAAGCCTTGTGGCAGTGAAAGCAGCTGAAAAGGGCCAGCCCATCCAGACACACAAAACCAGCGTTTAAACAGTATCTTACTGTCCCAAACAGACCAGAAAACAATCTGACCACAGTAATTTTCTAGGAAAAAGTAGCAGCATATCACACAGTCCAAGCAGAGGAAACACTGAGCGCTCACACAACGTAATCTTTGTAATCATTTTTCTAACTAGGTAAACATCAATGACTATAAAAAGATGAGCACACACTGAAGGAGACATTTCAGAGCAAGTAAGGGAAAAGAATCTAGCAGCACTGATAGAAAGGAATCAGAATATGCAGGAGGGTTTACATCCCATGAAACTTTGAAGGTGATTTAAAATAAACAAATAAATAAGAAAAACTCCTCCTGTATATCTGAAGGAATTCAAGTTTCTCCTAAAGCCCATTACACAGTAGCTCAGTACGTGTGCTGGTGGCTCTGAAGAACTGACATCCTCTTCTACTGAGATAGTAACCATTCCGCAGCTGCTGCCACAGCCTCTGAGCTGACGGGATCTGATGGGCTCACAGCTGCAGTCATCACAGAGTCATCACAGACCCAGAGAACTGCTTGGGTTGGAAGGGACCCGAATGCCCATCCAGTTGCAGCCCCTGCTGCAGGCAGGGCCACAGCAGGGCCCCATCCAGCCTGGCCTTGAGCACCTTCAGGGATGGGCATCCACAGCTTCTCCAGACAAAGTAATCAACTTTATTTCTGTTTACCGTGTGACTTCTTATTCCATGCGTTATCTCACACTATCCAGGCCTTATGGAACCGAATTGGTGGATTTCAGTCCAAACCACTTACAGATTTAAAAAAGAAATGCAAACAACTTCATTACAAGTACAATTGCCTAAATTAGCAAAGCTAAGATTTTCCACCCCAGGAATGTCATAGTTATTATCTACGATAACAAAGATTTGAAGAATTCAAGACATCTACCATGCAGCCTGGGAAGTTATTTTTAAAGATCATGTGTTACCATAAATATTTCCCAGTGGTTGATTTCAACTGCAACATAAGTTGGCCCTACGGAGTGGAAAATTAAGTGCCCATTAAGTCAGGATTCCTCCAGAAATCAGAATAAAAATACCACCATTTGATTCTCTATAAATATCCACATAAAAAGCACAAAGGGCTTTGCTTAAATGCCATTCCCTTGTAGTGCTCAGAGCGGAACCAAGAGCAGTTTCTCAGCTACCCAAGCTTAGATTCTCTCATTCTTCTCATGAAACACCAATAACTTTCCAATACAAGAAAAAAGAGAATTATTAGGGCCTTTTGCCACAGCCCCTGATTACTTTAGCTGTTCACCTACTGGAGCATTACTTATGGGCATTCCTCTGCTCTGCTCATGGCAGTATGCACTAAGTTTTAGAAACTGAAGTTAGAATGTTATAACCACCGCTTTAAACCTAATGCCTCTCAATAAAAGATAAATACTGAGCACTTGAATTAGCAATTGACTTCAACATGACCTAGAGAAAGGGAAAAAAAACAAATGTTAACCAGTTTCAAATTAAAATTGAGCTTAATTTTAAGCAAGCTGGTTACCCCTTCTCAAGGAAATTATTCTATGATTCAATAAAGTATAATTATAAAAGTGCATGTAAATGAAATTATTATCTTCAGATTTTTTTCCTGCAAAACAAGTCTACAGGTGGGGAACAACATTACTGAATGCTATTCCAGATGCAGAAGGCTTCCCAGAATGGGTGTGAATGAGGACAGCTGGAAATGACTGCTCATTACTTTACACTCAGGTAAGTGAAGTGAGCTCCTGCTCCCTCCAACGGCTGCTCATGATGAACCAAAGAAAAGGACAGAACTTAAGTCTCATGCTTCTGATAGACTTCAGACAATTTGCAGGCAGGATATTACTCACAGTGAGTACAAAATACCAAAGAAACGTAGTTCTTTCTCAGTCAGTTCATACACAGAGATAATACACAGAGATATGCAAAGTGCTCTGACCCCAGGGGCAGTTAGTTCCAGGAGCCTGGCAGACAAAATCAAGCAAAGCAGACAAATCAAGCAAAGGTGAGCAGAGCTGTCACATAGGAAGCAGTACTGGACAGATTGATGGGATAGGGGGAGAAAGAGCTGAAACTTAACCTAGAAGAGAGAAGTCGCTTTAACAGAGCGGGTCGGAAAGCAGTCTCTCAGGTCGCATACCCGAACATAAACAATTGTAGGGTTTTGTTCTTACTTCAAAAGACAACACAATGCATCTGTAATGAATCTGAAGAGATGCCTTAAGATCTGTGATCCTATCAATTTATTCTACAGCACGTATCCTCTCCACTTCTCCTATTTCTAGGTAGGAACTGTACAAGATTATTCTTCATAGTCAAATGAAAAAGTAGGAAATACTATTTCTGCTCCCTAGTTTTTTCTTGGCCGTTCTCTCATTCAGTATAATTATCTATTCCACTGTAAATAAGGAGGAAAGGAAATGCAAATATTCAATTTATAAGGCATCTAAATGCATATATGGTTAGTTATTAATCTCATCTCAAATTGTATCAATGGACCTACTCCATCAGATTTCACCAGCAGCCAATCGTTCCCTTCAGCCAGTAAAACGCTGCATCTCTGAGTTCTGAGCTAGGTGACTCTATAATAAAGACCAGAAATTGAGATTTTCCTATATATAGATACCTCATCACACAAGGACTAGAAGACTGACATTTCAATTAGTTCTGATCTTTCAATCAAAACCTCCAGGAAAGAGAGTTACCCTCCAGCAGACAAGTTGTATGCATTTAGAAAGAGATGTTACACTGAAATAACTAAAGACAATGAAAAATTAATTAGCGAGGAGTTACACAGAGTTATCACACTGGTGGGCTATGCTTAGGCTTCAAACACAGAGATGCCATGCGTTCTGAAAGTCAGAAAAATGCCCTGTAAGGGGGTAGAACAGACGCATCAAACCAGACATTCTCCCTGAATGGTCCTGTTTCTTGCAGAGAT
The DNA here is from genome assembly GCA_002909625.1 of Bambusicola thoracicus. Classification (NCBI taxonomy): domain Eukaryota; kingdom Metazoa; phylum Chordata; class Aves; order Galliformes; family Phasianidae; genus Bambusicola; species Bambusicola thoracicus. The sequence goes on along the minus strand of PPHD01019002.1, from coordinate 10,900 downwards.
TCATTTCGCCTGACTTTCTGCTTTCCACCAACGGGTGTTTTCTTGCAGTACCTGTGTCAGTGTCAGCCCTATGGAGGTTCACAGCCACGTGCCATATGAACAGGGTTGCTCAAGGCTGAACAAGCATTGAAAGAAACACATCGGCACAAGCCTAAAGCAAACAGCTAGATATTTCGTGTAGCTAGCATGACATTTATTTATAAAAACAATGTGAAATATAAAGCCATATAGTAGAAAAGACTACTCCTGAAAATTGCATCCAACCAGTATTTCTGTCATGTGAGTAACGTTAGTAAAGCTGAAAGCAGCCCTGTCCACTCATCATAAGGACCAAAAATAACTAAGATTACCTAAGAATCATAGAGCAATTTACGCTGGAAGGGACCTGTGGCAGCCACCAGGTCCCGCTCTTGGTCTCAGCACCCAAGTAGAAGCGCTCGGGGCAGCGCCAACGCCGGCACTCCCCGAGGACGGAGGCTCCGCATCTCGCGAACGCCGGCCGCCACCAGGGGGCGCTGCAGCAACGCGGCGGGCCGGGCCGGGGGCGCGGTCGCAGCGCGGAGGTGCGCATCGGCTGCCCGGTCCTAACTGCGCGTCCAATGGGCACCTCTCGTGCTTTGGCAAAATGACATTCACGTAGCACAGAGCATGAATAAAATCAGCTTCAGACAGAAAATTATTCGGATTTTCCCCCCATTTCTCACCGCAGCGATACCGTTTAGATATCTCACAGCTGATGCAAATAAGGTACAGGAAAATCTATTACACTCCCCATCTCAAGCAGCTGCAGCACGCAAATTAAAAGCTGTACCAGTATCTAAACGTTTGGGGATGTGCTACCAGAGCACACAGCTCACAGCCAGGTATCTAAGCTGCTTCGTACCAGAAGTGAGACACAGAGTTCACAACAGCCACAAGTTAAGGAGACATGGTAAAGAAAAATACGCGTCTGAGATCCATCAATTGAAGACTTTGGCTGGTTTGATGGAACTGTGACATGGGACAACATTGCCACCAACAGCAAAACCCATCACCCCTCCTCCCACCCCCAGCTAGTGCCACAGAGACACCAGCCTGGCTGAGCAACAGATGAAGACTAACGACACCCTATTTTGCCACTTCAGCTATAGCTCTGGTCAGATTCACAATGCAGCTCATTGCTTTGTGAGAGGAGAAAGGGAGATAGAAATAAAACCTGCGATGCAACCAGGCTTGCTTACAAGTCCTGCAGTGCCAATGTTGGGCACATATCACTGCCTTACAGTATGTATGTCCGTGTACATACACTGCATTCCTTTCCACAGAGTAAAGTGCATACATGATTGTTTGCTTCTTTTGGTCTGTGTGGGTGATGTTTTTTGCAGGGGGAACACCTCTCCCTCAGACCAGTGACTGGAAGGACAGACCAAGACCAGGGGCAGCAGACTTTGGTGAAGCACTCTCCTGGGGAGGCTCAGACCTCCAGTCCCTCTTCTTGCAGTGGGTTCTGGCCACCAATTACAGCCCATGCTGGGGGGAAGGAAACTCTCTCCTTCACACTCTGTTTGTAACACTTTGCAAATTAGAATACAAGTTTCCTTGCGCTAGAGAGTCAGCAGACAAAATAGCACAATGACTCAGGGCTAATGGAGAAAGGACATGTTTGACACTTGGCACATTCTGAGCACAGCTGCCTATTACATTTGAAGTGTCAACACTGTGAACCTAGTAAACGTTCCTGTGGCTCTTTTCATTAAGAAAAACATATGGCTTCACAAAAGATGGAGCACGTTTACTCCCACAGAACAATTCTATCTGTCAAAAAGGAAACAATAATAACTTTGTATTTAAAATGCTGATAAATAAAAGATCAAAGCCACACGCAGATGGTCAGAAGGAGAATGCTTCAGAGTCCAAAGGAATGCCCATTACCAACTAACTGACTGGAGTACGAAGTTTCTGACCTTAATACTAACAGCCAAACAAGTGGGCTACCAACCTTACAAGGAAAAAAAAAATAACGTGCACTACTTACTTCAGAGAATCTGTTCCTGTTTCAGTCCAACTGTATACTGAAGTTACTTCTGTTAACCATTGTTTTCTTACTATTAACCCTGTTTTCTCTGAAGGTTCTACAGGATGATCCAAATGCGACCTAAGAAAGAAAAGCAAACAATGTAATTCACAAACAGAGAGTTCAAGCAAGTCATAGTTTGTTTAGTGCCATAAACTGCTTGTGCAGAAATATCTACTCACACATTTTGTCTCTTTTCAAATACAATATCATACATCACACAATCTAATCATGAAATGAATGCTAAATCCTCAAAGGAAACCAGGAAAAAATGCAGAGGGTGCCATTCCTAACAGCATAGGTATAATCACAACAGTGTTCCTACACAGTCAAAGGTAAAAGAATTTGTCAGTTCCTGCAAAGATTTTTACATCTGTTGTACACTCAGTTTGGATCAGATCAGCCCATGTCCACTGTAATTAAAGACAACAAAAGGGGAAATACAAAGTTACCCTCATGCTCTTAGCAGTATCCTCTCATTTATTCACGGCTGTAAGCTTTCATTTTGCTTTATTGTTAAGAGTATAACGTCATCTGCAGTTCTATTGTGGAGAACTGGACTCGATGACACAAGTCATCCCATCTTCCTATGCATATTTCAACCTTGAAACAGCAGAAGAATGGTTCAATAGGCCTCCTCTTACCAACATCCTGCAGGTGCACAGGACAAAAGATGTCTGTAGAGCTATCACCTCATTAGCTCTACATTGCAAACAAGGCTCTCTCAGCAAAACTAAACAAGCAAACAGAAACATTTAAACCTGCACTGAAAACAAAGTAGTGCTATCAGGTTTTCTTCACCTGTAGGCCAAGCCACAAAACACAAGGCAGGTAACTACTTTTCTCCTCTGACAAACAGCAGCGCACGGAGCACTGAGCACAGCACAAGGATCAGGAACAAAGGCTGCCATTCCTCCAGCCCATGCAGAGCAGAATATCTCCATGAATCAGCACGACGAGCACTATGAAGCAACTTAGTTTTCTTCAGAGGTTTTGGAGCAAAGTAGTTCCTGCCTTATCTGCTTACATATGAAAAAGAAATGAAATTACAGCTCTGCATACAAGTTTTTGGAAGCAAGCTTTTGGTGTACATAGGTGTGAATTAATCCAAAAACTCCCCATGGCTAAAGCCTAGGAAACTACAGCAGCCACAAAGACTTGAGAAAAATGAAGGCCTTGCAGGATTCGGAACTCGCAAGGACACAAGAACAGGATAAATCTCTTCCAATCAGTGCAGAAGTACCAGTCATGCATTAATGTTTTATTTCCATGTCAATAGTTTTGTTTACAGAACCAGAAAGGTCAGAATTAAAAGCCAGAAGCCAAAAGGTAGGGGCTTGGGAGGGAGCATGAAGTACTGCACACTATTAATACAAGATAAATAGTGTTACTGCCAGACCTTCCATCTTTGGAAGCGATCTTCCATGACACACAGTGCCTCAGAGGGGTGACAAGGTGTATGTCTATAGCCCCAAGCCTGGAACAGAAGCAGGTTATTTTAACTGAAATTCAGGTACCCCAACATTCTGGAGATCTCTGGATAACCAGCCAGCTGTAGACAGATCAGACCATGGGAGCCTGACACGCCATCTCAACTGACGAGGAACATTTCTTGGGAAGCTTATTGTTACCAACAGAGTAAAGAATGGGGTTTTGAATTTGCATATGTGCTAGTGCTGCAAATACCACACAAATATACCCAAACAATAACAAGTGTTTCCATAGAGCTTAGCAAATCAAAGAGAAGGCTCCCAAACAGAATATGGGAATCACAGGTAAAATGCACAGCGCCAGCTTTCTAATATCAGGCGTGATTAAGCAAACAAACAAAAACCCAACACGTGACCTTATTTCTTCCCTATATCACATCATCAGTTGCACCAGGGTAAGTTTAGGTTGGTTATCAGGAAAAACTTCTTTACAGAAAGGGTTGTTAAGCACTGGAATAGGCTCCTCAGGGAGGAGGTTGAGTCACCATCCCTGGATGCATTTAAAAACCATTTGGATGTGGTGCTCATACTACCCTAACTAACAACCCTCAGCAGAGGGTAGTTAGTTAGGGTAGTATGGTTAGGTTGTGGTTGGACTTGATCTCTAAGGTCTTTTCCAACCTGAGCAATTCTATGATTCTACCTACCCATTTTATTAGGTTTATAAATTGGAACCACATGTCACATAGAAGAGTTGTTAGATTAACGCTGACTAAAAGTGCATTTGAGAAGAAAGTAAACCAAGAAAGCTTGGCACTAAAAAATTAGCCCAACGTTTTTCAGTGTTCAGACCAGCACAGCAGAGGTTACCAAAGATGGTTCTTGGCGTAAATGCAGCTCACATCCAGTCAACCTTTCGGATACCAGTATACGTTCCACCTTCAAAGTACAAGAAGAAAGTTTTTCACAGGCTAATGACTACATAATAAAATAGCCCAAGGTACAAACCCCGCTGGCCTATTGCCACGACAGCTAGAGGAACCCCAACCACATCAAGAGGCCTGTAAGCACAGTCTCTGGAAACAGAGTAAAAACCATAAGGACTGAAGCAACGGCCTCAAGCAGTGAACGCAACCTGGGCTCTGATGAGCACATACCTTTTCCTGAACTGCCACCTGGACATCAGCGATGGGGCCTCCCTCATTGGTCTCTGCCAACAACTACAACAGCTCTAAGACCCATCTGACAGGCTGCCCACAAGCTCTGCCAGGGCATATACAGAAACCATTTGCTGGAGAGCAGAGTGCTCCTGGTGTGCGTTAGGTTACAGAGCCTGCAGCAGATTGAGTGACACGAGACAGCCACTGCCTGGCCACCTTCCTCTCTGCAGTAGATCTACACTACACTGGAAGAAGGCGCTGTGGAGGCACCGGGAGCACTGCTGAAAGCCTGAGCAGACGTTTCAGACAGCTGTACACACAAAAACAAACAGGTAGGGTTTTCACAGGTTTTGCTTTGCATCTTCAACCACATCAAAGCTGCCTCATGCATTTCATGCTCTCGATATCACTGAGGACTGGACAAGTGGTTGTCAGGCTCAGTTAGTTCCCAAGCATCCACCGAGCAATGATGAAACTCAGTATTTTAGTGAGTCTGAGATACAACGAGGATTAATCATCAGAAAATACAGTAAACAAACACCTTTCAGTGAACAAAACATTGAGTAAAATAAAGCAATATATTTTTTCCTCCATCCCAATCAGCAGCAATAGGCAGAAAATTCTTCAAAAACTTTCACTCCCAGTAATTAAGCCTCGACTCAAGGTCAGGAATGAACACAGAGGAAGAGCTTGTCGCAGTGCACATTTGGTTACATCCCAACAACCTCCAATTTCCACACACTGCACAGCACAGCCCAAATTTAAAATCCAATTGGAAGTCTGAATCTGAAAAAATTATCTCCAAGATATTGCAAAGCAGTAGAAGCACACAGAAGGATCATCCTGTGCCTTTCAACACTTGGACAGGAGAGAACGTTTCTGCATCTCTTAAAGGTGGCAGTTATTTATGCACTAATATCAAGATTAAATATTTTGATCGATAACGAACAGCACACTGTTTTACACATAGCAATGTTTTGCCTTATATGTTCCACTTTAATCATTGTTAATAGTTGGACAAAAACAATACCAAAACCAAAAAAGCCTCAGCCTGTTCTGAACTACCTCACTTCACAATCCCGAACAACTGATTGTTCTATGAAGCCCACTTATCTCACGCAAAATCTTCATAAGCAAACCAAACTAGGCATATAGCTGCAAGCTGCCATCACATAAAAATAGCCACAGAAAATAATAACACAAAACAAAACAAGCAGAGACAGAAACTACAGGATACCAAGGTCTAAGCCAAATGAGTTGCATAAGAGATCTGTGTCAGAACTACAGGTCAATTACAGCCCTGATCTATTTTTCCTTTCTTAATACGGACAAAACAAAGACCACAAAGCATTGTCATGAGTAACTTTAAAAAATGTGGGGCAGTGTTCCTCTTTAAGTTAAATGCATAACACCAGCAATGTGATTTGGAGCTAAATTCAGTTACCTGTCTTCAGTAAGCAGAACCGGCGACCACGGTTATGTTTCTCCAGGGGTGGCTCAGAGCAGGAGCTCTGTACCCAGCGGCTGTGACTCACCCTTACAAGCAGCCCCATGTTCACTTTACTCATAGCCTCAGCATGCTGTGGCTCACCACTGTGAAATTCCCTTTGGTATCAAAACTGTGTAAGGTGATCCATCCTGATGGCACTTAAGGCTACGGAACCCAGTAACCCCACTATGCATTCTGGTTTAGAACTAGATGAGATGGAAAGACAATCTTTAGCCCTTACAACCAAGACAATAAAACAATCAAAAGACTCAGAGTTCTTATGGCACTGAGCAACGAAAGGCATTCAGCTAAAGGAGAAAAGGACAGCAACTTTCAAATGGCAATTTAGGATCAACAAACAAGAGCCTAAGCAAACAAACAAAACAAAACCCAACCACTTAAAAAAAAATTCCAAGAATGATTCAAGTGTTTCTCTTCTGCTCTGCCACCTTGAAACGAAATGCCTCTGGGCAAAGCAGAAGTGGAACACCTCACTGTTAATGAAGCTTAACAAAAAAAAAAAGACTGGCAGACAGAGAGTTTTTCCCTCTGTCTCTGTTAGCCAGTCTACCATCCCCTGAATCTAAGAGCAGCACACTGAAATCAAGATTAGCACAGTCTCTCTATGAGTGGGAGACCCTGCAGACATGCTTGGTGTTGGAGAGGGCTGGATGGCAGTCTGTTGATAACAGCAATTGCAGAATACACAACATCCTTGGAGAGATTCTGGGCATGAGAATGTGTCAGATGTGAGGGTGCCTGGCAGCTCAAATCACAATGTCCTAGGCTGCACATGACCATTAAATAAAAACAGCAGTGTTCTTTTGATTTCTGATGACTCACAAACAAGTGCTTAGATTTGCTTTATATTGATTCATAAACACAGAGTCAATTGAGTAACATTTTCCAGCTCATTTCCACTTCCAGTCCAGATTAGGGCACAAGTGATTACTCAGCTGGTTGTTTCTGTAGCTGCAAAGTTGGTGACAAAGAACAAGCCATTTGGATTGAGCAGACCCATTTGTACATACATGCAAGCTCTCATACCTCCTGTCAGAGCCACCACTCACTAACATCCCCAAGTGGTGCTGTACTTCACTCCAGTTCTCTGTATCTGCTGTATGGAAGCGAAGAGCTGGAAGCTGCAGTCTCCGCAATCACACCAGCAGTGCTCCTCTTCCAACAAATCCATACCTGCACATGCTGCAGTGTGAGGCTCCAAGGCTGCAGGCTCAGCTGGCTGAACTGCTGGGGAGCAGTGCAGGCAGAGGCGAAAGGATCCATCATCCTGTGCAATTCCCCAGCACGTACACAGAGGTGTCTGCAACAGCTAATGAGCTGCCAACCACCAGCCTGCAATCACTGCACACCCGCAGCACTCACACTGCAAAACTCTGTCTTTCAGTATACGCAAATAGATTGAGTGCCAGAAAAAAGGTTGATCTCGCATGGATTTTCATTATAAAGTAGCATTTGAGAATAGAAAATCATATTTTATACACGGAAACCTCTGGGCGGGGGTATGCAGCACAGCAATTCCTGTACATGTAAGGCCTGAGCGATGCAGTGGTCCTTTTGATCCTGTACCATAGCACAACTATGGCCCACACTTTGTTCTAAAACCGACTTTTGAAGTTAGTTACTTGGTGTAGCACAGAACATCAGGTCAGCTGGAGTTGTTAAGGAACGTTACCTCCCCATCATCGTTTTTTGATAAAAAAATCTTATATTCATTTAATGAACTGAAGGCCATTCTAAATTCAGACATTCCCTCTGTCATAAACTCTTTGGAACATCTTCAGGATGCTCTGACAAAGCATTTTCTCACTATTTTGGTTGTGGCCTTTCTAGGTAGTGCATTTTCTTCTCACTGCTGTCCCACAGACGCAGAAGCACTCCAGAACAAATCTTAGTGCTCCCATCCAAAAGTTACTAAATCAATAAATATTTATGTGCATTTTACACAGAGAAACTAAAGCTGGAGCCCTCACCTTGGTGCTGCAAAAATCCTGTGGCCATAAGTTAGTTACTTGAAAACACTAAGAAAAGGACGAGCCTTGGTTGCTGTTTCCTGTGATCTTCTCCACGCAGCCTGTTTTCTGCAGTACTTAAAGACGCCAGAGTTTCGTTTCCCTGTTCCGCTGGTAATGCCTAATATGGTGAAGCCGTGCAAATTTACTGCTGTTTACTTCCCAAATTCCGCTTTTTTAAGTGTGCATACTTAATTTTATATAAACAAGAGCCCATTGACAGAGTTAAATAGTGAGGCTAAACAATACATGTTTCAGTAGCTGATTGTTACGAACCCCCACTTTGCTCCCAGTGCCAGTTTTGAGGGCTCTGTCCTTTATGACTAAAACAACCTCCAAAGAGTGGATTGCAACAGATTCTGAACTAACAGCACAGTCAAATTAAATGTACTTCAAAGACATCCTGCAGCAGTCCAACTTGCTGCTTAATTCCACATATTACTACATGATAAATATCAACAGTGATTATTTCATCACCGACATACGCAGTGAGTATTACCTGAACTAAAAGTCATCACTAACAATACTTGCTGTGATGAAGGAGGAAAAATTCCAACATGTAACAAATGCAGTTTACCTTCAGCTACATTCAGCACACAAAAGCAAATCCACAAAGCTCTAGCGGTTCATGAAATGCTGTGTGTTTCCATCTGCTCTTGCTCCTCACTCACTCCTCTTTCAGGTAGAGAGACTTTACTGCCTCGTACTCTGCTGCTGAAAACTCAGAGCACCCAAGGGGTTGCACATTACATGCCAGAATACACAGACTTGGCTCTCAGTGTGAGTACAGAAACCCTCCAAGAGCCTCAGCTATGCTACAGAATTGAAAGGGGAACTCTGGGGCAGGATGAGCAGGGGCTGAGGAGCGCTAGGACAGCCACGTTCCCGGTCATCACTGCCCACCAGCAAACACAAGGCACTAAAATGAGAGGGGGAGCACAGGCAGAACTGAACAGAAAACAACAGCATGCCGGAATACAAGTTTTGGTTTCTGGCTTAATTCTTCCATTTTCTCTGAGATTTGGAAATGATGGCAGCTTTATGACCGCCTTTTCCCTCTCTTCTTTATGAATGAATTTAAGATGGGTCCATACAGTGGCAATCAGTGAACAATCTACAACATGAAATGAATCTGAGAGTGACCCCGAGATCCAATTTTCTAAGACAAATTAAGACTTTTACAGGCTCTAATACAAACCTCCGCACTGATATCTTTGTTTACAGCAGATTCTTTTGTCCTCCCATTAACTATGTTTTTGCACTGCAGGATATATTCGCAGACTGCCTCCCAAAACCTATGTCCATAAAGGATCTAATCTCAATCAACTGCTACATCCATTCTCTAACACTAAACGCGTGTGACTACCCAAGACCCCTATGTCTTAGAGCTGACAAATAGCATCACCAACTTAGTTTAAAAAATAACAACAGCACAGTAACTCTGCCCCTCCCCTAACCTTAATTAATGGATCAGGTTCGTTTCTGGAAGTTATGAAGTACCAAACACAGGAAGAACACCACCACGAGTACGCTGATACATGGCTCTGCTTGTGGGAGGTTTTTTGTTTGTTTCCTATTTTATTTCAGGAGAAGAAATCTAACAACTTGAGCATGAGGTTACATAGTACGATGTTATCAAAGGGCCCCAAATGCGAGAAGACTAGAAGCAAATGCAGACCAAAACAACCCTTCTCTTAACAAGTCAACAGTTCAAACCTAGATGGGGTTCAGAAAGCCAGTTCTGACAACAGTGATAACGTGCTTGTAGCTATGTTACCAAGAGTTACAAAATATTTGGTACGAAAAGAAAGCAAAAACCCTTCAGTTTCATCAATTGCAAGGCTCAGCACAATAACATATACTACACAGCATTTTCCAGATTCCTTCATTAATGAAGTTTCAGTAGGTTAAAGAATGACCTCTTCCTACAGACCCACTTCTCCCAAAGTAAAAGCATGCACTGCACTGCATGGCCTGTGCACCTGCACAGAGAGCTGAGCAGCTCTGACCTCGCGTGATGGAAAGAAACACTGGCACGGAGCAGAAGCACTCGGGGAATCCTTTGCAAAGACAGCAACCTGCTTGGCAGGGCTCCACCACAGCTGAATTACAACTATAGATACTGCTGGATAAACAGCACTAACCAGACCAAGAACAATTCTGTATTCAATACGATCCCATTACAAAGTAATTCCTGATACCGAGATGAACTACAAAAAGCAAGGTGGAAAGAATAAAAGACAGCATTCTTGTATTTCTGTGTAACAGCTCCAAAACCACAAGGCTGAAGAGGAGCCCAAAGAAGGGCTGGACTGAAAGCAGATGCTCAGAGCTGCTCCAACAGGCAGGGCGTGGAGGACTATAACGGTTCCACTATAATAAAAATAGCATCACCACACCTGGTAACAAAAACTCGCTCCTGGTACATGTCTTCAGAAAAGACCTGAGCAGCATTTCCCCAACTCCTTTCCTTTCAAGTTCTCTCCCATGACAAATCAGAAAGAAAACATGGAAGCCCCCCCACAGCCCAGTCTTATTTCTCACAACTACATCGAAGAAAGCAAAGCACTTCGCAGAAAACAGAAAATCAAACAACACTTCCACCATTTCATTTGCTGCTGCGTGCCAAGAAATCCTTCTTGGGGTAAACCAAACCCATTCACCACTAAAACACAGAGGTGTGGGCTCAAAGCATCAGGAACGCTCTTATTTCTGAAGACCACCCAATTTTCAGGAAG
>PPHD01019001.1:0-14292 GCA_002909625.1 Bambusicola thoracicus | reverse complement strand
GAGCTTACACAGGAAACCTTCCCCCACCCATACTTACACCATTTTAACCACAGGTCTGATGCAAGGGAAAGAGAGAAAAAAAGAATCCTGCCTTGCTGAACAAATTATTAGTTTACTTTTCAGGAAGACCTCAAACAACATCATACAACTGAATATAGCAAAATAGACAAATAAATGAATAAAACACATTCAGAAGTTCTGGGACAAAATGTCACCCCTGGGGATGTATGACTAGTCCCTCAGTTAAACTGAAATTTTTATTCTTGAAAATTGAGGGTGAAGCAGAGTTCTAGTAATACTGCTCTGGGTAAAATCACCTACTCCAGGTTGGGAACAAAGACAGAGTTGTTGAAAGGAAAACACAAGGCAGCAAAAACGAATTTGTATTCATGAAACACTAATCAAGAGCCTATGAAGACAATTGTTCATATACATTTGTTTACTATTTGTAGTTCTGAGTCATTCAGTGGCGTGATTTACAGGTGGAGGCTAAGGGAGCTCTGCAGATTAGTCTGATCCACCCTGAGTGCCTGTTCAAGCCTGAGGGACTTCAGCTGAGGCACCCTCACTAGCACACCATGGCTTCACCTCTCTGAAGTGTGTGTTTATTAATCCAGGAGCCATATCCTTGCAAAATGATCGAGTACGACTGCAGAAAACACTTGATCCTTCTAGGCTTTTTAAAATACAAATTTCTGGTTTTACGTTTCTTCAAATTATGACCTAACGTTGGTAAGCTTTTCAGATGCACCACATGTGGTGCGTTTTTCTTTGGGTTCTGATTTCCAAATTTCTACAACAATTTAAGTGTATATTCTGTCTGAGTTCACTGCAGTAACTCTTCCATATGAGCAGGCAGCCAATGTCTTCTCCCTCGGAAACAACTCAGGAGCAAAATAATGGAAGACAATTACTTCAGCCCACTTGTAAAACAGCTGTGCTTGACCTGTACTTGAAACTGAAGGTCCCATGCTCACATCATACCTGTACCACAGTGCCAGCACTGCATCCTATAAATCAAAATGTGAAGGTGTATGTGTGTAAGGCTCTGGATACTGTGTATTTGTGACTTTTTTTAATAAACAACAACAAAGCCTACACACCACACACAATACAATAAAACAAAAACAAAAGCCTAAAGAGTAACTATTAATCATTTCTTATACGTTCAAAAGGATACTACTAGTTGTTATACAGAATTTACCTGTTGAAAAGATGAAATAACTACTTAGAAAAAGAAATGGATTCCAGTCAGAAATTTATTGTACATAGAGACTGACAAATAAGACTAAGTAATAAAAAGTTGGAGCTATATGAGTTTCTGTTTTTCCAGTGACTGTCCTTTAAAAAAAAATATTTTCACTGGAAAAAAATCAAGTTCTTATAACATTTGCTCAGTAGAACAGAAATTAGTTAGACCCTAAAGATGTTATCCATTCACTGTTAGAGCTCTCTTTAACTGGAAATTCGTAAGATGGGTAAATCCTATTTGCTCACATATTAAGACTGCTAAAATGTTCCTATGATGAATCAATGGGAAGTTCTTTTAATTAGTTTCTTCAAATCCAGTAACTGCAGGAGAGCTCTAATTTGGTTAGCCACTGAAACCATCTGAGGGGAAAAAAAAAAAAGCTTGAAACCCAGCATGACTTTTAATCACTTTAATGGCAGCATTTTCTTGACACTGGTAGTAGGCTGAAGGATGGTTTCTGGCTCTTGATCTCAGTGTTGATCTCAGTTTTGTACTGAGGATTCTCTGTGCCATCTGCTCTCTATGTTTTCCTCTACACTGTTATAAAATTTTTGAATTGCAATGAGTCATCTGTAGTGCTGTCAGCTTTTGTTAACTTAGTCTGATAACTTTCTTTGTCTTTTTAAATTTGAATTGAATAATGAATGTTCATTCCTCAATTCAGAGTGAGATTATTTTATTCTAAATGTCTTGGGTTTCTTTTTTTTAACTGAATCTCTTTCCTTTTCTCATACACTATATAGAAAGCAGAAAATGTGTATTTGAAATGATGGTTGAAATCCAGTTTTTATAGAAACTTTCTCTTCTTCCTAGATTGACTTCCATTATCTGTAGTCTCTGATTTCAAAACAGGTGATTTGCAGGACTTCAGCAGCTTTTACCCCTTAGCTTATTTTGTAATTTTCCAACAAAGGAGGGAATCCACTCAGCCTCTTCCCAAATGCAACTGAGGGAAAACACTAAGGCCCACTCAGCAGATTGCTTCTCATTGAGCTCATTAATCGAGCACTTTTTGTTTCTCATGACATAGGTAGAAGAGGAAACATGCTTCAACATCTTGCAAGGAGCCTGCTTTCCTATTGTTCTTTCATTAAGAGAAGGACTGTTGGGAGTGGAAGAAATATCAATTCTATGAGGAGTAATCCAAGTTGACTTTGGTTTCATGTCTGTGTTAGTCAGAATACAAAAGATGGATTTACTGTTGTAAAAGAAACACACATTTTCAAGATTATGTCACATGTAAATTGTATGAATTAATTTCCATAGGAAACTATATGTAAAACAACAAGAGCTATGGTTATCTAATTATCCAATAACATTCTACAAAAATTTTAGGAAATTAATGAAACAGAGTATGGAGTAAGTACATTGAGTTTCCAGTGGTTTCTCCGTCTCCTTAACCATAATACTAGAAAGTTCTTTTGTAAACTACTGATAATACATTTTAAAGCAAAATGTGGTCTAGATTTGTGTTTCTCATTATAAATGCAGCAATATTTTCAAAGGTGTCATTTTTTAATCCAATCATATGTATGCAGTGTTTATAACTGTTCATTATACAGATGTACCAAGGTACAATATTTTTCATACAGTGTTCTCCCAGCCTAGATTCTGTAATTGTATTAGAATTTCTATGCTATTTGACACTGTGTATGCTTTTATATTTTACACAGCAATAAATAAAGTCTGAGTTTTTATTCATGATCCACAATTAGAAGCATTTTTCCAGACTTGGAAAAACTGTTATTTCAGGGTACTGTAGGAAAAACATATTGATTTTACTTCTAATTCTAGAAAGTCAGTAAGGTAGGTAATAAGCAATAACAAGATGTTTTCTTAGAGGTGACATTTTACTCCAGTAACAGAACAGGAAGTAATGAAATAACATTTCCTGATCAATGATAATGTCTTCAGTATTATTGGCATTTGAGCTATTTGCGAAGGAAGGATTTACCAGAGAAGCTAAGAGGTCAAAACTCTTCAGCCTTCATTTAGTAATGCCATGTGTGAAAAATATTCTCGGTCAACAGATAAGGATGCAGTTGTGCTGCCTATCATTTCCAGCAGCCTCTGTTCCTGCAATATGTTTATTAGTTCCCCAGCAAAGATACTTTTCATTCTTTCTTTCTTCTATGTTTGCTTGTTAATCTTTCTATCTCTGTAGGACAAGGGAAGAAACACTATTTTTTGAGTGAGGAATGTGATAGGGATTCAGGAGACTTTACTTCTGTATTCTTTTCTAGCCATGCTCTGGAGATTTTCTTTAATATTTGTGACTGAGCTATCATAACCTACAACGTAAATGTTATTACCTCCCACTATTTCCGGTACGTGAGCACTTCCATGATAGAAATGTGTATATGAGGGGCTGTATATAAACCTAAAAATGTATAAAATAAACATAAGTTGACACAGAAAAGATCCTGGAAATATGAACATAAACTTCTAGTAAAAAATGAAACTTCTAACAAAGATGTGTCTATCCATAGCTGAAACATTTTTTGGTATATGCTCAATTCAGTAGGAATTATTTTTCTTATCATTTAAGGCTGCTTCCAATTAGTATAGGGACTAGATAAGATACTTGATTCTTCACATAATAGAGTCTCTTATCTTCCTAATCATTTCGGTGCCAATTTACAGTCATAACGCTCGGAAGGTATGTTATTACTGGTGCTAACCTTGGAGTTCAAAGTTGAATATGCACTTCTCCCGACAATGCATTAGAGCTAGAAAATTAACAACTTTGGTTGTAAAATGTTTTTACTTTATACTTTTTCACTAGTTCCCTAAAGGCTTGCATTCAAAAGACAGCATACTAGTACACTTCCTTTGAAGCATTCCATTTATTGAAAAATATGCCTCCAGCAAGCTATAATTACAATCTTTCCCTCCATTTTAAATTCTTTCCCCCTGCAGATTTTCTTTGCTTGCTCAGAAATGGTGGATAGAAATCAAGTGAACTTAATCCCATTAGTAAAAAACAGATTCTGCTACAGTGTTCTGGGCTAAAGGTCACGATAGATGCAACCTCAAAATCTCCTCCAGGCTAAATGCAGATCCAACAGCATTTTTATCTACTACATTCTGTAATGCAATTCTTTCTTCCTTGCTGCTTAATTTCTTTCCCATCTATTGTCAGACTTATGGATTAAGACAATTATTATTCACACATGTAATTTTGCAATACTACAGACTCTCACTTACAGAACGTGCTGCCACTCATTATTTCACAAGGCTGAGACAGAAGCATGGCTTGGTCTTCACATCTAACAGGATTTATTCAGTCCGTTTCTTCAAAATGGATTATATTAAAAGATATTAGAAATAAATGCTATGAAATATAGTCTTATCATCTGCCAGCCTGCGTGAGTGTTTTGTTCTCTCCCTCAAAGTTGAAAGTATTGTGAGATATACTGCATGATAACCAATACAGTGAACAGTTTGAAGTACTTTAATAATGTGTTTTTGTAAAGTACAATAGTTACAATAATCACACAAATCTTTTCCATAAATGTATGTTTTAAGGAGCTGCCTTATATATGCTCCATGCTTCTGCAGCAAGCGGAATAAATTCATTCCAGAACAGCTTGGTGAAAATTTTCAGGAATTACAGACAAACCAAACAAGTCTGTAAAACTGAAAAGGGCCACGTGTCACATACATGGAAAGCACCATTTCAGCCATTTTAGCAAAGACCTTGTGTGGATCGGCTGCATAGCAGAAGCTCACACCCAGGGAGCCTTCACAGAAATGTAAATCCACAGCATAGCGCCATTGGAAAAAACTGCCGGGAATTGTGGGAGCAGTCCTGACCTGTGGTAATGCTGATGTGGTGAGGGTGGAGCTGGGGGGTGACAGCAGCCAAACACCCTGCATGCGTATAACCTATCATTTGGGAGCTGGGCCACCCAGGAGTAGGGTGGACATGGCCCCTCAGAAGGGTGCAGAGTGGCAGTTTGCTAAGGCTTCTACAGGTACCTCAGCCAGAAAAGGAAAGTCTAGGTGGGTGCAACCCTGGTGAGTGCTCAGTTCGTCCTGACCCAGATGTTACCATTAAATGTTGTATACCATTTCAAATTGTTGTGCATGCTTTTGCGGAATCATCCCTGACATGTAGGATTCCTCCCAGAAACAACACCAGGGTGACTTAAACAATTTCCTTGCTAGAAAACCTGTCCTAGAAGAGAAGGAGATGGGAGAAATTGGTTTATCAGCAGAATCAGGTTGCAACTGTAATGATGTTAATCAGCATGAAAAAAGATGAGTTGCAGCTAACCTGTTATGTGAGTTATAAGTATCATGCCAGCACTGCTAGGTGCCCTGTGACGTGGCGACAACCTGTGGTGACACATTTGTCTGAAGAACCTTGTTTTCAGCCTGGGAATTGGTATGAATGTATTGGAAATACAACTTGAGGTTAAGAAGGTGTCACTTATTGCAGCAAGGTGTCATTATGGCAACAGAACTTTAAGTAAGTCTCGTTCAGCAACAACCCCTCCGGGGTCAACTGGAACCAAATTGCTACACAGAACTTCCTGCTGCTAAATTGATCACAGAAGTTTGAAAATGAAATTAGCAGGTTAAAAAGCACTAGGAAATCTGCCATCTTTTCACTCCATTAATTGCTAGTCATCCTGGGATGTAGCAGATCAGTCTAAAATATACATTTGAGAAAATCTTTCCTGCTCTTGTTTATACCAAATATGAGTCTATGTGAGATTGTAGGTCATTTTCTGTCTAACAGTACTTTATAGGTCAGAAAGAGGTTTTTCTTTTAGCAAGAAAATAATGAATATTTTATTTGAACATCTTATCTGAACCTTCTGTAAAAGCTGTTTGTTGGTATGTGCAGAGAATGACATAGCTCCTGTACTTTAATATTCTCATGTAAAATAGGTAAGTGCATGCAGACATCCGATACTGACTTAAATGTACATCTTCAATCAATTTTTGCACAAATGTTGGTTTCAATAAAGTATTTAAGTATCATTGTTGTAAAATAAATATGCCTTCATAAATTATTTCTCTCACTGATGTTATAAACAAAGTTACATTACATATATAAACGTTAAAAATATTCCAAAGTTATGCTATTAACTGCTCTTTACAAAAAATCATTATGCAGTGATAAGCGCAATTTTTTACTCTGCCTTTGAATGCAGTTTTACGTGAAGAGTCATGTATCTCTTCAACGTTTAGCACATAAACCTATGCACAGAAAAGCACATCCTTTTAAGCCCTGGCATACAGACTCAGAAGACTGACAATGAGAAGCATATCCAGAAGGCTGGAATGTTACCGGTTTGTACTTGATGTATATCAATGAATCACTGAAAAACAGTGCTGCTGTCTGGTGGTCAGTTTACAGTCAAGTAGGGTGGAATTCATTTTACTTGACGTAAATCATTTAAAAGCTGTGCTTTTACTCTGGCAAGTTGTCATGTTTCCCCTCTGTAGGTAGAGAGATACAGGCAAATCAGTTTGAGGGCAGTTTCTCATACCTCTCATTCTCAGACACCACCTGAGGAGAGCACAGACTGCACACTAGAACTGCCTCTTGAACTTCAAGGTGTCTGCCAGTAGAGCAAAGCTATCTCCCCTGTTTCAGCTGTGGTGTCTGATACATGCATCACTACTAGTAGCACTGCAGCTTCAGACAAAGTCACCCATGGCTTTTATTTAAAGCTGATATCTAGAGTGATGCAAGAGCTATTTTAGATATGTCAACATCCTAAACAAAATGCTTTTTTATTTGAGTAGATCTATAGATCTATTGTGAGCTTAAGAGTTTTCACTAAACACCCACAAAGCAGAGAAGCCTAGAAATGAGATCAGAAAATGGGCAGTAAAAAGTCTTTCAAAGAAAGGTTTAGAGAATCCTGGGAAACTATAGAATAGCTTTTCAAAAGAGAAGCTTCTTCGCCTATTATCTACCAGTTAGCTTGTACTTTTATACTTACTGCTTATATTCATGCTCATACACTGATAGATCATTTACTGACAGAGATCTAAGTGAGAAAGAAACCTAGGTACGCCTACTTTCAGATCACTGCATGTATGGCAAACAGGTATACAGGTATTAGACCAGAGAGATTAGCGCATTACAAAGGAGAAATGAAATAAACATCTAACCTGTATCCTGGGCTCGGAGAAGGGCTCCAAGAAGAAGGATCTCCAGCTTGAGATACTTCCTCCTTGGGAGTCAGCCCTTAAATGGGGTCTTCCAGTCACTCAGGTGAAATTGCATTCACCTGTGCCCCTGCAGCTGACTCAGTGCTCTCCTCAGGTGGTCAATCAGAGGTTCAGGCTGTGACTCAACAGTTCCCATACAAGTTCATCACTAATTTTCATGAGCCTGACTTTTATTTCCAAGAAATTAATTATGTGATGACTGCCCTCTTAACAAGAATCTATGAATCATCAGGGTTCTTCCATTATGCTCTTTTGGTATTTCTATTGTTTTTTTCCCCCCTGTGTTAATCAGCTTTGGTATTCTTCAAAGTTCTTTGTGTGGAACTGTGTCCTTATAGATTTTTTCCAAGTCTACTGTTCATCTTCCATCTTTTTGCCAAAACAGCTCTACAGAGGTGTTTTGTACAGAAAGGTAAAGTAGGAAAATCTGTGGAGATTAGCTGAGCACTACAGTCCTTCCCTTCTCAACTTCTTGCCAAAGAGACAATGCCTAGGTCACCTGCTGACATACAGACAGTTTGCACTGGTCATTTTCTAGAGGGTACCATAAAAACCTGTGTCCTCCCAAAAGTTAGGAAGTTGAGAGACATTCAGACAGGAAATAGAGAAAACGTATCTTATTATCTAACATGCTACTGAACACCGACAGAAGCTAGGAAAGTACATGAGGGGAAGTATTGTTTGATCTTCTTTCCATCAGTGTACCTTCCTACCTACTGTCAGAGACAAAATGATGGGCCACATTAACTGATTAGAGAAACCTCTGTTTAGCTCAGAAAGGAAAGTTTGTTACATAATGCTATCCTATAAATTGTTTCCTGCATCACAGTCTTGACAGAGGGAAAACATCCCACTTTGCAGCTTAGGCAGCAGTTGTAAGAACTAATGGCTCATATCCACACAGTACATTAGTGATGTGCAGCTGTATGCTTTGGAGCCAACTTTTAAGTGCTTGATCCTCAGAATAGAGGTCATGGAGGTAAGCTATACTGAAGTGCCCAAGCTCCTTAATGCCCCTTAAAACAGGAAGATCAGAGCATGCACAGAAACAGAACTTGTGAATTTAAAAAACTTTCAGTTTGACAACTAATTTAGGTACATACAGGAGTTAAGTACTGTTAGACAATGATATTGCACAAAATTGTTGCATTAGAATAACTGAACAAGAGTATTGTTCAGTCTCTTTTACTTTTCCTGTAGGTAAATCTTCCTGTTTCAACTCTTCCCCAAGTATTCTAAAAAATTCTCCTCAACCAATGTAACACTTTGTTTTGTAATTCATTAGGGAGCTGCTTCTTACATGCCTTGCCCTCCAGATCCTTCACCATTGTTGTAGCCCTCCTTTGGACACTCTCTAATAGTTTTACGTCCTTCTTACGTTGTGGCACCCAAATCTGCATCCAGTGCAGGAGGTGACACTGCACAGTACAGAGCAGAACGGGACAACTCCTACCCAGTGGCAGAGCTGGGCCTGACGCACCCCAGGGTACAGTTGGCCCTTTGGGCTGCTAGGGCATACTACTGACTCACACTCAGTTTATAGTAGACTCCCCGCATTACACTGCTTTATTTGCATTTCCATTCATCCTTACCTAGAGGGCCTTAATCCTGCCAACACCAACTGCTAGTTCCCTACAGTCCAGCCCCTCCCTCACGCATAGTGTCACCACCCCAGCCTCCCCTGCCCTGCCTTTGGACTAGTTCTTTACATTTACTGTTTAAAAAATAGTGGTTAGTAAAACATGTTCTTACAAAAGTATAACAAATAAATTATACAGTGTAACTTCATTACATCTTTCTAATAATATTACTCTGCTAGCACAGAAACCTTCTGTTACAATATACCTATGGAAATGAATTAATAACAAATGGACTATTTCTTTACTGCAGCTGTTTACCCCAAGATATACTTGTTATCATTTTCAGGAACTTACATCAATGGTATTAATTTGCCAAGACATCATGCTAACTCTGCCTTAAATCAGAATTTTCTATGCTTCACTAATGATCACGATCAGATTCTATTAGTGGTGTTGATTTAGCATCTCCCACCATGGGTGGTCAGACAGACTGTGACTGGGTTTGTAACTGCTCATGTAATGCAAGCTGATCTTCCCCTGAAATGTCTTTCCGCTCTGACTGAATGCACGAAGAGCTGAGGAAGAACGTCTGTGGGATAGTTAGCCCACTGGCTCTGCCTAACAAGAGAGAAGTTGGTTGCCCTAAGAATGAACTCCTCTACTCAGAACAACTTTGAGTTTGCTGGTGTTTCATTATCAGTCCTCACTTGCTAGTCAGTTCCCATCATAGTTACACTAGGGGATTCAGATAACTTAAAATAACTTCAGTAACTTTAAATTACTTTTGGCATCAAAAAGGACTCCTAAAATTAGGTGCACTTTAAGGAGGTACAAAAACTACAGAGAAATAAGGCCTCCAGATGGAGATGAAGAGCACTCAGCATAGATGTCTAAAATTAACGAGCACCCCAAACCCTCTTTGGTGCCCAACTGAGCAATTGAGGCTCACAAACATACCTCCATCAGCTAAATGATATTTTGTCTTTTATAGCAGCTTGTCTAGAGGCAGACAGTTTTTCTTTCCTCTAACATAAATAAATAAATTCTGCTCCATTAACTTCTCAAGTATTCAAACAAATAAATAATCTGCAAAAGTCTACTGGAGAAAGTAAATAGCTAAATTCCTTGTGAACATTATAAAACGCCCCATCTTAAAAGTATTGTGACCTCAGACTGTGTTCTCCATGCCCCTGTACCTCCTCTCTCTGTGTCTGGACTTGGAAGACAGAGCTGAAACAAAAGGTGCCTCCTGTTTTTTCCTGCAGAGATCATAATAAGTGAGGCAGATGTTGCTCTCTGCGTCTCTAGTAATGCACCTATTCAACTGGAAGCATCTTATATGCTGCATGGTCAGCAAAGATACAAGAAAGACATTCAAGAAAGACAGAGAGCTATTAGAGAGGGTCCAGAGGAGGGCCACAAAGATGATCAAGGGGCTGGAGCATCTCCCCTGTGAAGACAGGCTGAGGGAGCTGAGCTTGTTCAGCGTGGAGAAGAGAAGGCTGTGGGGTGACCTCATTGCAACTTTTCAATACCTAAAGGGAGCCTATAAACAAGAACGGAGTCAACTCTTTGAAAGGGTAGATAATAGCAGGACAAGGGGAAATGGTTTTAGGTTGAAAGATGGAAGATTTAGGTTGGAAATCAGGGGAAGTTCTTTGCCGAGAGTGGTGAGGGGCTGGAACAGGCTGCCCAGAGAGGTTATGGATGCCCCATCCGTGGATGTGTTCAAGGCCAGGTTGGATGGGGCCCTGGGCAACCTGGTCTAGTATTAAATGTGGAGGTTGGCAGCCCTGCCTGTGGCATGGAGGTTGGAGCTTAATGATCCTTGAGCTCCCTTCCAAACTGGGCAATTCTATGATTCTGAGTCTTAATTCCTCCCTCCAGCTCAGTGAGAGCAACAGGACATTGGAAGGAATTTATCTGTGATGTGTGTGACTGTATATTTAAGAGGTACTATCTATCTCTATATTCATGCATGCATTTTTTCTTTAAGCTATGTCTTCTTCAAAAGCATATCCACACTCAAAGAATTGCACTGACATAAAAGCTAATGAATTTTGCTCATAAAAATATGCAAATATGGAATGACTTCTAAAATACTGAATTATCTGTCCTTAGTCAGTATAAACTTCTCATCTTTAATCCACCTTCACAAAACTACCTTACTGCTTTACTTTTTTTAAGATAAAAATCACAGTAGTCCTACTGTAGTCAGTTTGACATCTCCATGTAATATCTTTAAAAAAGATGCATTAAACATTTTATAATGTGATCTTTTGTGTCAAACCTTGTCATTAGCTATTCAAGAAAATTCTGTTATATATATACACCAATTTCAAAGATGCTGTTTGCTTCCTTTTAAAACAGGTAGAAAAATGAGCATGATACTACAGGTTCCAAGATTACAATAGTGGCCATTACCTGACATTTTTGTAAGCAGACAATCCTGAATACAAAATTAATACAGAATAACTAATATGACACATTTATTGGCAACCTCAAGTAATTTCAAGTGGAGAATCTTATGGCAAGGAAGACAACAGTTGATGTAGTTCAAAGCTTACACAGCTTGATGAAGTAATTTAATTTTTATATCTTTAAGAATGATTTGTATGTAGTATTCAGAATAATCACTTGTAAATATAATTGTTATGATAAATATATAATTGAAACATTCAGCTTTCATAATTCTAGTTCAAGTGCCACAGATGCACTGTTCTCAGTGTCTGAAACATTCATATTCCGCACAATCAATTCAAATGCTTAAAGAGGCCTTATATGTACGCTGTCAGCAAGCTCTCAACACTTGTTCTGTCATGCTGAGCATAGTGGGACTGTTTCTGGCTCCCTGATCCCCCAGCTGACTTCCACACCTGCAGGAGAGCAGGGTACAATCCCTGGGCTCTGGTCTCACAGATTCACACAATCCCGCTTCTGCTGATGGGCAGTCTAGCAAATGTGCAGTAATTTAGTTGTAGTTAACACTCACTGCTATAACTACCCAGCCCTGGGGGTGACCCAGCATTAGGGATCTCCCTGCTTGGAGTACCTTTGACCCCAGTTCTAATCACCACTCCTTGCTTGGCTCTAAGGTTTTCATCTTTTCTCCCTGCATATATGTGAGCTCTGCCATTGAGTTGCTTGGTGTTTGGGTTAGTGTTTCCAGATACCTGGGATCTACCAGGCATGAGTAAATAATGTTTTTTTGTAAAGAGAAGGCATGCTTCATAAACTACTGAAGTTCTCTGAAAGAGTCAGTAAACATGTAGTTTAGGGAGACGTATTTAATCACAGTATCATAAAGTCATCAAGATTGGAAAAGACCTCTAAGATCATCTAGTCCAACTGTCCACCTACTATCAATATTGCCCACTAGACTATGTCCCTAAGTACTACATCTACCCTATCCTCAAACGTCTGAAGGTATGGTAATTCTACTTCCTTGGGCAGCCTAATCCAATACCTCACCACTCTTTCTGAGAAGAAATTCTTTCTAATATCATACTAGACTTCCCTGGCTCAACTTGAGGACATTCCCTCTTATCCTCACTGTTATCCAGGATAAGAGGTCAACCCCCACCTCATCACAACCTCTTTTCAGGCATTTGTAGAGAGTGATAAGGTCTCCCCTGATCTTCCTCTTATCCAGACTGAACAATCCCAGTTCCCTCAGCTGCTCTTTACAAGACTTATGCTCCAGACCTTTTACCAGCTTTGTTGCGTTTCTCCGGACACTCTCCAGGGCTCTCATGATTCACAGTCTCTCATAAGAAGATAGGTCTCCGTATGGGTAGATAATGATAGAAAACAATGGATAAGAATAAATGGTCTTTTTGTTTACAGTGGGAAAAGTTTGCCAGCTGCCTAGAGCAATGCATTTGGCTTACATTGTGCTGTTCAAGATGCTCATAAATCATGAAAAAGTCTGCTAAACTAGTTTTGAGTACTAAGAAAGAAAGAACGTGAAGAACTATGAAAGGACTTCATGAGAATGACTTACTGGACGGTAAAACGGCATATGAAGTTTGAAACACTAATGCACAAGGGAAAAGAAACCTTAATTTCATAAGTAAAATAAGCTCTGAACTGACCATTCCCACCCAGAAGCAAGATTTTCAAGTTGCAAGAAGTAGATCTATGAAAACGCCAGCTCAGTGCTTATCTGTGATAAAAAGATTAAATGGAATGCTAGGGATTACAAAGAAAAGAGAACAAAACAGAACTTTACACTGCCACAGTGGAGATCCATGTTTCAAATGTATGTTGAATACTGTAAGTTTTGTCACCTCATCTCAAAAATGATATAACAGACCAGGATAGGGTTCAGGAAATAGCTACAATAGTTACTACATCAAAGATGTGGAGAGAATTACACACAAGTGGCTCCAGAAAAAAAAACAAACAGGGCTTTCAAATCAGAAAAGGAGGAAACAACAACAAAAGGTTAAATCATGAATGACACGGAGAATGTAAGGTGTGATTGTTCATTGCTCCTTTCAGCACATAAAACACCACCAAATGAAGTTGAAAGGAAATGATTTTCAATAAAATGTGAAATTAAGCTGCAGAATTCCTTAACGATAACTGTTACGGGTTTCCTTTTAACATACGTTTAATAATAAAGCATTAAATTGCTACTGGGCAAGGAAGTCCTAAAGGTACAACTTTTCAGAGACTTGGTGAATAGTCAGGAAACAGCTCTTGTAAACTTTTTCTTTCCCTTACGCATCTCTAATCTTCAGTTTTCGGCTATTCTCAGAGAAAGAAAATGAGGCCAGACAGATCAACAGACAGGAATGAAAAAAAGAATGAATGTAGGTGATCGGGTTGCTGCATAGCTTGTTTTTTTTCTACTTGATAGCTTGATGAAGAATCTTATTCTGTTTTTGTTTTTTCAAGAATATGTCCAGAGTGGTGGTGGTGACAGGTCTGTTGTTTTCTCACAGAATCTACTGCATATGCATGGAGAAGCTGCTTGCATCTTTCATACTGTGGAGTATGTAGAGTAGTATGTAGTAAAGTATAAAGCACGATCTGCATATTTCAGATGCACTATATTTATTGTGGAGTATGCTTGCATGAGGAGTGAGTTAGTTTAGTGTAAACCACGCACGGAGCCTCCAGAGTGACACATGGAATATAATTACATATGTAATTACACAAATCCAAAATACATGCTGAAATTGATATACCACTGGATTGATTTTTGTTATTATCTTTAATAATTCTCACAGTGGCTAAGATATTACTTTGTTTAAAGTA
>PPHD01019000.1:0-14292 GCA_002909625.1 Bambusicola thoracicus | reverse complement strand
AAAAGAGAAAAAAAGAGAAAAAAAAGAGAAAAAAAAGAGAGAAAAGAGAATGCCACACAGACTGAAAGAACAAAGTCAGATTATCTGAAGTAAAAATATTAACAAGAGTATTAGTCTGCCACAGAAAATAGTGAGATGACAAGATCTCTGTAAACCTATTCAAAATGAGCTCTCATTTCCACTACACCTTACATTCTGTTTTCACTGAAGTTTATCCTAGTATACTGTTATCTTTGGAGACCACCTGTCTCACAGTGCTATCCACTGAATATACTTTCAGTGCCTGCTGGCTTAAAGGACAAGTTGACTGCTTGCTAAACATCATCTATTTTTCCGCACAGTCCCAGTTTTACATTAATATACTGAGAAGACAAAGTTATTTGCCATATTATCAAAATGCATTACTTAATTGTTACAACACAACCATCATTCTACAGAATTGCTGTTCAGTTACAGTACAATTAATGGGCACATCAAAAAGTTATGCCTTAGTGCCAACATGCTGATAAGGTGCCTACAAACGCTGCTGTTTGTTCTTGCAGTAGTCAGGCTTCCAACAAATGGAGGTGAGGCAACTGACTGCTGAGGGTGATGCTGAAGAAGAGACAAATGGGAAGTCAGGATGTTCCCAATGAAAAGCCACATACTATACCCTCTGGTCATCTAACTACCCATCATACAGAGGGGTATAGTACACACAGGCAGAGAACTAACCTCAGAATTTTCTCAAAATTGAGCAACACCTTGCTAATGCCAAGAATCTATTAGCATGGAGTAGTAGCTCCATATTTTGGAATTCATGTCCTTTTAAAAGTTTGCACTATTCTAAAAGGAACATTTTCCCAAAAAGAACATTATACAGATAAAACAGGAAAAATGTTCTAACGTCTCACAGGTGCCTGTGATCACACACACACACACACACACACAAAAAGGGTCTCTATTGAATGAGCAACTTCATACAGTACACATCAAAAAGATCAAACCTCACAAGCATCTGTGGAAGGACAAAAGCTATCGTTTGCCCTCAGTTTCAGCAATCAATTTCACCTAAAGAAGCAAAACTGAAGAGTTGTCTCCTTTGGGGCAGCTTTCTACGGCCTACACCGTGGCAAGAACAGCAGATGCTGTGACCCAGGAGGAGCAGCAAGTCAATAAAGATGATTACACTTCATTGCATAAGACATCATCCAGAAACAAAACTAAGAAAAAACCGGCCTGAATGTGGCATCCTTGTAATATGAATAGAAGGTAAAAACACAAATATATGGATGTATTAGAAAAAAAAAGAGCTATAAATAGAAAGCACTGAATATTTAGTTTTTAAACATTCACTAAGTTTAAGAGGCTTCAGTTAGTGGAGTTGACCTTTAATATCTAAACTGATGGCCAAAATCGCTAAATTTATAACAAAACAAATGTCAACACAGAAATAGTTTAGAACCTTCTTGAGTTTGCCTAGCCTAGCAAATACTATAGTTTTGCCTGGAAGATAAATACCTTCAACATGCGTGAAAGGAAAACAGTGCTGCATGAGATTCAATACAAATGTGAGTCTTCCAATTTCCTCAATCTTTACAAGAACTTAACAAGAATATATGACAGAAGTAGGTTAGCTTCCTGCCAATAAAAAGTACACATAAAACTCCAGTCTGCAAACTGACAACCACACGAGTTTTAAAATATGCAAAGGATAAAAAGTACTTCACATATATTTTTCTACCTTTTTGTTTATGTAAACAAAGTACATAATTTTCCATAGTAAATGCACATTTTAAATGTACATAATTAAACCTACTGGAAGAACTGATAACTGTACTGCTGTAACTTGTAATTGATAAACTTTTTAAGATGTTCATTTATAGATAGACATTATACTTGTGCTCTGTTTAGTTTCCAGCAAAACTGTGTCTTCTCAATAAGCAACAGTGATGATAAACTCCATATAGTTAGCCTCTCAAACAATGAAATGACTCCAACAACTTATTTCCAGAGTGCTTAATAAGATATACTTGAGATATTTTTTAGCTAGGTTAAAATCACTGATACACCTCATAAATGTTCCTTTCCTCCTCCATGAAAACAGGTGCAAAATATATCTATAAAAATTGGAATAATTATACTTTTCAGTTTGAGAACTAGGGCAAGATTTTAAAACACTCCAAATTCTCAGACGTACCACAGGACACAAGTTGTTCTACCAAAACTTTTCAGTACATCTTGAGTGAATACATTTGAATTACTGCCAAATATTATTTGACATTTTTACAGCTGAGTGTACAACTTTCTCAACTCTGTATTATCAAAAGCCCATGTTTATACTAGAAGTTGGACTTAATAACTAAAATGGTCATAAAAGCTACAGCTTTTACGGAACAGTTGTAAAAACTCTGAAGTTTTCGTTAAAGAGAGATTTTTGTGCATCTGACTGAGCTGCTGGCTGGATGTTCAAGGGCAGTGCAAGTGTATCTCCTCCAACTTAAAAAGTGGCTCTTCTTTCATGTTACTATTTAAAAGAAGCCAGGAAATTAGTAGAACAGCTAAGAAAACATAACATGTTTTGAAGAAGGTTTGAAGAATTTTTTCTGAAAACATGGACGTAGACTTTTTTGAGGGAGGAGAGGCACATAATTGCTGACATAACTGCAGGCTGACACTTCTAACAATTTACAGCTCAGAGCTGCTAAGGTGAAGGAAATGAAGTAGTAGTAGTAGGTAGGAATGCGTTATTTGGGAAAAGTAGCAGGTGCACATTTCACATAATCGCTGCATATGTTAAGGAGGCCCTAAAGTCTCCAGGTCTAACAGATTACAGAACACCACTTGTGAATGAAATCTGACTCATGGTTTAAGAACATAATTTTGACCCAAAAATGTTGGTTGCAATTCATTTTGTGAGGCAGGTATAAATTAGGGTATAGAAATCTGAAAATAAAAAAGAAATCTTATAATATGTATAATGTTTTTTAATCATAAAGCACAGAAAACTACTCCAAAGAAGCAAATTCTGTCTTTTAATGCATAGAACTGAAAGAGGTGGAATTTAAGAATCACAGTGAATGCTCCTGAGATAATATTCTTTTATGCTTCATGCCTCCCCCACATAAGGTAAGGAATGAAAGCAGAACAAGAACTGCAGTTAAAAAAAAAAAAAAAAAGAAAGAAAGAAAAAAAAAAAAAAGACTAATAGAAATTTACTTTTATTGTGCTATTAAGCCATTGCTAAATAACACCTGGAAACCACCTTGCTTTATTTGGCTTCACTGCATCTTCCTAATGAGATATATGAAATCCCACATCTACTGCCATTCAGCTCATGCTATAACAATTACCAAGGTAGCTCAATCCTGTTAATAAACTCTTACATTAATAAGAATTTATTTCTTTGATGAAACAATAGGATAATGCCAGAATTATTTTTAGCAAGCCAACAAAGTCCTTTGATTCTTAGAACAACCCACATTTAAGTGTTCTTCAACAGCCTTTAGACTCAGACTACTCTCAGATGTGCAGGCCCATCCCAGACTACCTCATATAGGAGCCTGATATTAAACAACCATTTAGCAAATAGCTACAAAAGTACTTTTCAAGGTAACTGGCCCCTTAGAGGTCATGATTCAGTTTTACAAGATCTGGTTTTCTTTTTTCATGTTGGTTAATAGAGTTATAGGCTATATGTCAGCTGGAACAGATTTTGTAGTATTGCTATACTACTATGGCTCAGGTTAAAACACTTCTAACAGGAAATACAAGGCAGACCCTTCCTACTACCTTATGTCATTGCTGTCTCTGGAAAACAGAAGAAAGCTTTGAATCTGTTAGCACTTGAAGAAGATACACTGTTGGGCCTACACCCTTGGTTATTCATCCCCTACTTTTTAATAGCTAGGATTAGGACTTATCAGTGAGTCAGAGCAGGAACTTTTAGTGATTCTGGATATCTTATTTCCTGGAGACGCGCAAGAAAAGCATGGCCACAAGCAGCTTTAGGAGACTGGACCAGGAGCCTATCTGCACATCACAACCAAAGAGAAGAAGTCATATATGGAATTATTACTATAATATGGGCTTAGTTGTAATAGATTTGAAATAAAAGCTCTGTTTGAATAGTCCCATCAATACTCAGAAACATGAAGCAGCTGTTTGAAGTGGAAATAAAACACATGAAAAAAATGGCTTGCTTTTGAGGTCAGCATTCTACGAAAACAATACTCCATTTTCTAAACCTTCAAATGTTCATGACAGTCTTATCATGAAATCAACACTTTAGCACAGAATCAATCTATCAGCTGATCACAGATGTTTCTTCTCCCCTGCTTATATCTGTAAACATCTCAGGAGCAAGCACATGCAGGAGGAAGCCTGAAGGTTGGGCATGTCACTCAGTCAAATGACTGATAGGAGGAAAGGATGTGAATGGAGTCAGGGCAAAAATTGTGAGAAATAGAAGTGAGGGAAGCAATTTAGATCCCAGTTCAGGTCCCAGGTCAAAACTGACAAACATCCAAGGTAACCTATTTCAAAGCCCTTTGTTTCAGACAACAGGCTGATATCAATCTGACAATTTGAAATGGTAATGAATTTAGCAAGGACTGGCTCAACAAAAGGTTATTGCCCAGAAAGAGATTGTATTATAATGAAGAAGCTGGCAAAGGACAAGTAATTTTTCATAATGTGACTCAGACAGTAGTTGCATACAGTATTTTAAATGTAGAGTAGCAATTGGCTTTTCTTAATTTTCTCCAGGAGCCAAAAGGGAGGACAGTCATCACATCCACAATGCAGTACACCATCAAGATACTAGAAGAAAATGTATTCCCAATACTGCCTGTTCCTAGTGAAATTATAAGTGTAGACATTTCCTCTGACATTAACAGATCCCAAACAGGGAAATTAGAATACTTTATGTGAAGTAATAAACATAAAAAGGCTTACATGGTTTGATTCATGTTCTTTTCATGCTCTCCAGCAGTCTTCAGAAATGCAGATAAGAAATGGAAATTATGGGTAATCAGTAACTTTGGATACAAAGCAGATGCTTAATAACAAGGAAGAGAAATTACACTTATTTTTTAACAAGGCTACTGGTAGCGTGTAAAACTAAGTGACAAAACAGTCTCTTAATGTGGGCTATGCTACCCCTAGGATGGTTTCAGTCTTTTTTGTTGATGTCTTCTTATGGCTTCCCCAGAATATTTCCTGCCTTCTCCTCAGCAAGGATTGGCACTGGGTCCCTATGGGCTGGTCTGGAACCATTTTAGGACACCATTTGTTTTGCTAACTATATTTCTCCAGCAGTGATTTCAGTATTCATTTTTAAATCCTTCACTGATTTTAATTAAGCCTCCCTAAGCTTTCAAACTATTATTTAAGACAACAAGCTGATTTACTGCACAGCAAACAGACCCTCCACACTTCTGCTACAATTGCTTTGGATATACTGCCAGTGGCCCAACAATTTAGTAAGCTTGAAACAACAACAACAAAAAAAGAGGTTAAAAAAAAACAACACCTTATCGTCCAATATATTCTAAGTTGGAAACTAGGGCTTTGTTTCAAGGATTTAATTTTATATTTCCTTCCCCTTATTAGTTAAATAAAATAATTTAGATTCTCTGAATGAGAAAAGAAGCCAAACAGCTTCATGAGTCAGACAAACCAGTTAATGCAGGAATCCATAGAATTCACCATAAATATAAGGAAAAACAGAAATTTCATCATCATGTTAGGATTCAGAACATAAATCTATTGCAGGTATAGATAAAAAAGGAGACAAACCCCCTGGTTGTTGTGAGCTACTAGCATTGTTATATGGTGCTATGGTACCTGTCAGCAGAAGCATCACATAACATACATGATTTCACATTCAAAGTCTTAATCTTCCATTTACAGAAGCCTGTATGGAGGCCTACAACACATTCCTCTGAGAGACAAAAGTAAAGAGCCTTCACTCTAATGCACATAGGACCAACACACTGGAAAGCTTGTGACAGATCATTGCATTTAATTGTTATTATTAGGAACTGAGCTCTCTCAAAACAAATCCTATTTAAGAGGACCAAGAACCAAGCTTTAGTCAAAGGTCCACGTTAACTTTTTGGAAAAGGATAACTACAAATTGTAACTGGATAGAATTCAAAATAATAACGCTCCACCTCTTACTAAATATTGCAATTTAGAGTAATCCTTATATGAAATAAGTTATACTTATTACAAGCTACATATTCAACACATTTCCCAGCCCAACTGGTCTCTAACTCATCCATGCTTTTAAAGATATAATTTGAATAAATACTTTAGAAGTTTGAGACCAACTGCCAGCATATATATAATTATTTATTTTGACTTTACGAAGTAGATATATAGAAGTAATATTTTATGATACTTAGTTTTATGGACTGAGCACACTTAATGAGGTCCAAGGCTTCCACAGCAAGATATTATTTACTCCAGTATGTGAAAGGAGCTTACAAACAGGAGGGGAACTGAATTTTTACACCATCTGATAGTGATAGGACAAGCTTTAAACTAAAAGAGGGAAGATTTAGGTTAGATGTTAGGAATAGATTTTTTACTCAGAGGGTGGTGAGGCACTGAAATTGATTGCTTAGGTGGGTTGCTGATGCCCCAGCTCAGAAGACACTCAAGGCCAGATCGGACAGCACCCTGGGCAATTTGATCTGGTGGTTGGATACTCTGCAAATTGCAGGCAGGTTGAAACTACCCCTCAAACCAAATCCATTCTATGATTTGAATGCAACGCTATCATAGCAAGAAAAGGCCTGTCTTTGTGGTACCTAGCAACAATGCAAGGGGCAATGGACAAAAACTGAAACACAGGAAGCACCATCTGAGCATGAGAAAAAAAAAATAAATCTGTACCTTGAGGGTAACAGAGCACTGTAGCAGGCTGCCCAGGGAGGTTGTGGAGTCTCCTTCTCTGGAGATATTCAAAATCTGCCTGGACATTTTCCTGTGTAACCTACTGTAGGTTACTGTGTACTGTAGGGAACCTGTTTTAGCAGGGGTGGTTGGACTATAGATTCCTCCTACCCCCTACAGTTCTGTGATTTTCCATTCTTTATAAGAAATTTTCTCCTCTAATTAGAAATCAAGTACCTCATCCACTGTTCTCATGAGATTTCGATTGGTTTGTTTTGTTTTGGAAATAATTTTTTGTTTTTGTAAATGACTTTTCCGCCGGGGTTTGCAGTGTTCAATTATTCCATCTTATACATTAAGAATAGAACATAAAAGAGCTATAAGGGTAGAAAATACAAAATAAAACCGTATAAAACTTTATGAGGCTGGATATGTACAGTAGATTTTACAAAGTCTGTTGGATCTGCAGCATAAATGAAGTTTACTTTTTAAACTCATACAACAAACCAAATAAACAATATATTTTGTGGGAGATGCAGGAATAAAAAGTTTGTCATACATTAAAAATTTTTACCATAGTGTAAAAACACAATATTATTGAATCTTTGCAATGCTACCAATAAGACAACGTAAGATGGCTACTATAAAATTCTGCAATAAAGAGTGGATTTATCTTAGACACAGCAAATACCTAACAATTCCCTACTCTTCAGCTGGCTATCCTGTAGGCTATTTACCCTAACATTAAGCTATTGAATTTATTATCTGATCTGCAAAATTAGTTAAGTATTTGTTTGACATTCCATGTGGACAAATGTGTTGGTTAATTATCTGTCATTCTCTGAAACAGAGCCTCATAAACAAATATAAATGGTCATTTTAAGTCTTGTTACCACTTCTGTGTAACTACTTTCAATAAACTTCACAGCCCAAATCTGGCAAATACCTTTGTATGTCAAGGTCAGAGTGACTGCAAAGCATATGGATTTTTTTTTCCTCCCCCCAAGCTTATCATTATCTTTGCTCTAAGTGTTTCTGGTCTAATTTATACAGAGAAAGCATAAGGGCAGGCACAGAAATAGTTTTAAGAGTTTGCTGATGGAAAGCAAGACAAAGCAGTTTCTAGGAGAAGTAGGTAGAAAGGTAGCCCCTTACAGAAAGGGGAAAGGTAGTTCCTAAAGGGACACTAAGTCACAGGAGTGAAAGACAAAGGAAGCTTTACAGGGAGGAAAAAATATTAACAGCTGCATCGTAATACAATACTTTAGAAAAAGACAGGATGTAAGGAGGTAAAAAGTGCAATTGTCTGAATGGATCTCTGCCAGGCAACAGGCAACTTTCCACAGCCCTTCAGAGCAAGCTGCCTGCTGGTGATGACAAGTATGATCCCCTGCAACAGACATAGGGTAGTCAGAGTCACTGATTTTGGCTAGAAACACTGTGATACATACCCTGCTTTATATCACCCTTGCCATTTAACAGCTGTCACCCATAGGTTGAGTTTTGTTATCACATTGCTCTTCATTAAGGGTGAACACATTTCCTGGAGGCTCCTTTGTTGAAGAGATCAGAGCAGCAGAACAACCAGAAATTTCTGTCAGACTCTAATAACATGCTCCACTCAGTATAGTGATACTCTCTACATCTTCCAGCACACCACCCAGGAAGACAGATTTCCCACCTGCTCAGAGCTATTGTGCAGGGGGACAAAACAAAAAGATAGAGCTCAGGCACTGCAACCTCAGTCTTTTTTCCTCTTCCTGCAGCATAGATATCCTTTTTCCATTTTCTTACTCCCTGAAAATAAAGTGTTGCAAAACATGATGCAAAATTACATTATAATTCTCTGTAGTTTGGCCATTATTTTTCATAGCATTCCTCCTGGGGTGGCTAGGAAAAGAACAGTTAAACATGAATGTCATTATCTTGTTTACACACTCCATGTCCAAAAGAATCTTCATAGCATATCAAAATTACACATTTAAGCAGCTAACTAGCTAGTTAACTCAAATTTTTCCCTCTGTTGTTACAAATCATACACACGCTTCTGAACACTCTGATATTGGAATAAACATAAGTCTTGTGAGAATAAAAGATGACTATGAATCTGTTGTTCCAGCTGGTGAGTTGTTGAGAGACTGCGCTCAGGTGCCTTGCAGTGGCTCAGTGATGCAAGCTCTGATAACAGCAGGTTTCAAGGGAAAATACATTTCAATATTTTCAGTGTCTGTGAGGTCACTTTGGGTAAGTAGCAGGTAAAACATCTTCAGTTTTGATGAAAGGCTGAGCAGTGTCATCTTATATGCACAAAGATCCTCCTCTTTAATAAATACAAATATTTTTAAAGACATAATCTGACTTTAGGCATGACCATAAAAAGAATTCTTGATTTCAGTTTTAGAAAATTGCTAACATTTGATCACAGTGAGATTTAATATCATAATTTCATTTTGTCCAATAATCCTGCCACTATTAATGGTAATATTAATGCTTATTTCAAATAATGTCAAGGCCTACTGCTTCAGGATGTTCCTCCATCAAAGGCTCATTTATCAATCCTTAGTATTGTTGTTATTTTATTGACAACTTTTCTCAACATAGTCTTTAGGAGCTGCTTGCTCCAGCTTCATCGGGGCTACATGAGAATGAATCCCCATTCTCCTACAATGACTAGGAGTCGTCTCAAAAATCTCAGGCTGGAATAACTGACTGCTCTGCTGAAATGCATCAAGGCTTTGGATCTGTTGGATACCCTCGAAGTGTCCGACAAGCTGTCTAGTTTCCAGATCTCTGAGCAGTAAGCTACAGAAATGAGGAAATATATGGTTGGCTTATAAAAGGCCCATCTCTACCCTACTTCAAAACATACTGCATGTTTTTTGCTCCTGCTGCTGTAACTCCGCATCAGTCCCCTATCATCCTTAGCTATGTTTATTTAGTACATACTGTATATTATATGTATTCCTGGTCATATCAAATATCTGAAATATTTTCAAGGCTATTTCAATTGCCTACAAGATGCCTCTTTATCTATCTTTGTTTCAGTACTTGACAAGCTTTCTAAAAGAACTTGCTTGTTGCAATTCCTACATAAAATGCCTGCTTACACGGAACACTTTGAATAATATTTTTCTCTGCAATAACTTTGAATTGTTTGTGCTTCACATTTTTTCCTGAAATTTGAGTTTGTATTTGTGTTTGTGTATTTGCTATTGCATGGGTTAGGTGGACAGTTTTGAAGCTCCCTTCATGCTAGCTGGTAAAATGACTCAACGGTTAATTAACCCAGTTTAATACATTCAAAATGTAAACACCTACATCTGAGCTCCTCACCTCAGACTGTCCTTGTAGCATCATACACACACACACACGCACACAAGTTGCTCTGAAAGTAATGCCTCCTATTTCCATGGAAACTACAACAGATACTAAGAGCTCAATAACACTATTTTTCAAAGTCATCACCAACGTAAGCTGTGCATTTTTGCCAGCGATGAACAAAAGCCCGTATGCTACATTCATAAATATCTGCATCATCAACTGCTGTCCCACTATGCCCACATCCAGTGATTAGTTTTTAGAAGCATCAACAAGTGTCAGTGGATGCAATTTTTTCCACACGGAGGAATTCAATTCCACACTTTTGCTTCAAATGTACTCCAAGGTCAGATGCCATTTTGTCACAATGCTCCCCTGCTGCCATCCATCACATAGCAAAAAAAATATAATGGAAAATTGTCAGGAAGGTTCAATCTCTACAGCCATATCACCAACACCTGCCTCTGATGTTGTGGGGGCAACATAATAAATAGGAAGCATTAATTTCAGAGCGGCCCTTTCATACAGACACACACACACACATATATATATATGAGAGAAAGAGGGTAAAGAAAACAGAGAATTGGTCACAGGATGTAACTCAACCAACCTACTTGAAGTGTCTGCCTTCAGTATTCATAGACTACTGACTCTATTGGTTATGTCTTTCCTGGCTGTACATGAGTTTAGGTTGATAAACATGGGTGTAGAAGTCAATACAGCAAGATGATTTGTTTCCTTTGTATATTATCTATTCACTTGACTTGTAAATTTGTCTGCAGGGTATGACATAGCTCATGGCAGAGTTATTTCAGACTCTATGCACTTTAAGTGTCCCTTCCACAACTATCTGTGATCAACCCATCATCAATCAGCTGAACTTTCACAAGATGATAAATGTGTCGCTTAGCCCTTTTGTTTACCTTCACTAAGTAGTAATCAACTGTATTTCTGTTAATGTTTACTTCCTGATAGAACATGTTTTATAAGTTTTTTTCATCTCTTTCAGTTCACGGGATTCCTCGCTCCTTAATACACTGCTGCAACTCCAACAGTGGACCTCTCACTTATTCTGTCCTCTGACCATTAAAAAGCCTCTCATCCTGGTACAGTTCATCTTGTTGGAATCTATACATTCACATACCAGAGAAAACTAAGTTTCAATGTTTCACTGCCCTTTTAACTTGGAAATTAGTGGTTACTTGGCTAAGTTAAGGTTGAGTAGAAAAATTAACTGAAGACTTCAAGATTTAACTCACAAATCTATTTTCTATTTTTAGTTTGCTGAAAGTAATTACACTTAAAATTTTAGGAACTCATGTTCAAGGAGTAACAATTTCTTTCAATTCATTTTGATAACAATATCATAATTAACTGAAATGAATTTGCTAGAGAACCATTCATCCATGCAAACAGTAATAATCAGCATGTTAATACTTGCACTGACTTCTATTTTGCAAAACTCATTTTGTTTGGGAATAAAACGTGACAGA
This sequence comes from Bambusicola thoracicus, assembly GCA_002909625.1. Classification (NCBI taxonomy): domain Eukaryota; kingdom Metazoa; phylum Chordata; class Aves; order Galliformes; family Phasianidae; genus Bambusicola; species Bambusicola thoracicus. The sequence goes on along the minus strand of PPHD01019000.1, from coordinate 2,599 downwards.
TGGATCAAAGCAAACAATTTAAGTGTCAAAAATTTCATGTCATGACAGAATTGTATGGATCACTCTAGAAAAGCTCCCTAAGGACAGGGAAAATTTAGCAGAATTTGCTTTGGAAATCTTAAGCAAACTAATGAACAAACAACAACAACAACAACAACACCACAACAGAACAAGCTGATAGCTGTTTATGAGAAAAACTCTGATTCTTAGGTAATTACACACAACTTTCTTTTTAATGACAAATCCACTATTGCATTTCCATTTTTACACATGAAAATCACAAGAGAACAAGAGGATGCTTTAAAAACAGAGTGTACGAAAACATGGGGAGATGTCCACATCCCAGGGAACCACAAATCACTAATTACATTAATAACAATACTATCAACTGTCTTAACTTCTAGTTATGAATTAAATAGCTCTGCTAAAGATATGCTGAGGACAACAGTGAATGGAGCACTCAAATTAATTATTTTTAATCCCTGTTCTCAGTAACTATTCATTAAACAGAAAAAAAGTTGAGTATACAATCCAACAATTTCAAAGTCATCTTAAGCAACTTGGAAACTACACCACAATGCAACCTACATGAAGAATTGAATAAACCATTTCTATTGTGTCAGGGATTTAATGTGCCAGTGTCCTCAATTTTCCTCTTAACAAGGTTATTTAATTCATGGCTGGAGGTAAAAACAGTTTGAAGTGCTATCATTAACATAATTAATCCCATCCCGTTCTCCAAGAAGTGCACATCTGTCATGTGGGAATCCTGTACATGTTAACTTTGTCACTCTTTTTACTCCATAATAACCTCTGAAGGTCTTCCAAAACTCTGATACTAGAACTGCCACTGTAAAAATGTTAGCTACTAAGAAATGGTGGACAATACAATATAAAAAGCACTTGCAGCCTATCCTTACCATTTACTGTTAAGGTACAGTGGGCTGGAGAGGTGGGGAAAACAAAAATCCCATGAAGTTCAACAAGGAGAAATGCACAGTCCTGTACCTAGACAGGAACAATGCCAGGCACCAGCACTTGGTGGCCACCCAGCTGGAAAGTGGCTCTGCAGAAAGGCATCTGTGGGCCCTGGTGGACACTAGGCTGAATGTGAGTCAGCAAAATGCTTTCACCTTTACAAAGGCTAATAGTACTCTTGACTGCATTAACCAAAAGCCAGCCAAGAAAGCCAGGTCAAGAGATGTGATACTTCCCCTCTACTCTGTTGCTGAGGCTGACCCTGAGTATTGTCTTCAGTTCTGGGCGTCCCAATACAAGGGAGACATGGACATACTCAAGAGTGCCTTACATAAGGCCACCAAGATGATCCAAGGAGCACATTTCCTATCAGGAGAGGTGGAGAAAATTGGACTAGAGGAGTCTCAGGGATCTAATCAATGCATATATATACCTGAAGGGAGGGTGCAAAGAGAATGGAGCCAGGTTCCAATGCTGCCCAGAGCCAGGGCAAGAGGCAGTGGGCACCAACTAGAACACAGGAGGTTCTATCACTAAATATCAGGAAGTACTTCTGTACTGTGAGGGTGCCTGAGACTGGGTTGCCCAAAGAGGTTGTGGAGACTCCTCCTTGAAGATCTTGCAAAGTCACCTGGACATGGGCCTGAGTGACCTGCTCTGACTGTCTCCTTGAGCAGGGGTTGGAACAGATAGACACCAGAGATCCTCTCCCACCTCAGCCATTCTGTGACTCTGATATAAGACATGCTGAATCACAAATAACTTATTCTAACAAAAATTTCAAATAGAACAAAAGCAGAACATTTATCAGAGAGTTCTGACTGAAGTAAATCTTTCTTTTACTTAAAGTTTCTTCAAAGTCTTAAAGTTGCCTAAATTGCATCCTGTTGTGAATTGACAGGATGACTTACAGTTACTGAGCTTTATCAAGATAATATTCTTAAAGAGATCATTGATAGTTCTCATTTTTCCATGCTTAATTTTGAGTGTGAAAATCATGAGTGACACATGAGGAACAGAAGTATCTCTGTGCTAATGTCAACGGCCTTTACTAAAGGGACTGATGTTGAAGTCCCATTTAGCATGACAATAATTCATAATCTATTCACTGTAGTACTGTCGCTCTTAGTAGAAGTAGAAAAAAAAAACAAAAAGAGTTCCATTAACTTTAATAGCAACAGAAAAGAGTGTTTCAAACTTAGCTAATCTCATATGCCTGCAAGTATTTATTTATTTATTTTGAAATGTTCTACACTAAAAGGAAAAGCTTTCCTCACAAATTACTATTATACATCTCTGCTTGGGAGCTTCATTTTACTCCCAGGTCTTTGGGAGCAGTTGGTAAAGCCTGATGAATGTAGCATTTTAATGACACAAGTGGTAAAAATTCAGGACTTCTATTAAAAGTTAAAACCAAGAATAGAAAGCTTACTTGAAGAAGAGTGAACTTTAAATGCTTCCATGAATCAATTTCAGCAGTAAGAATTAGGGGACATTTACAGAATGAACACTGTTCCTACTGCTGCTGCTTTAGCTGTGCAGCATCCATCTACTGCATTCTTTCAGATCACAATAAATTCAACTCCTCTAATAACAGGATATGGAACTACATGTCAGTGAT
>PPHD01018999.1:0-14293 GCA_002909625.1 Bambusicola thoracicus | reverse complement strand
ATATGTATGTATGTACATATGTATATATGTGTATAAATTAATCAAGCTCTTGGCTTCCATTCTGCTGTGGGGTAACCCAGCAGCAGCTCAGCACCACATGGCTGTTCAGACACTTGCCCCAAGCATGATGTGGGAGAGAACTGGAAACAAAATAGATATCATGGGCTGAGATGAAAACTATTATTAAGATAGAAGAGTAAAAATTGAAACAAAAGTGCATTTATAACAATATACATACATCCACATTGCAACTATATTTCGTTTTCAATTTCCAGAGCATTTGAGAATTGTAATAATTTGAACATTCCCACATAGAAGAAAGTATATAAAAAATGACTGTTTAAAATTATTAATTTGAATGCAGAACAAGTGTTTCCAAAGTGTTCTATACATTTTCACCTAATAAAAGCTCTATAATTGTGCATTAAATCCCTATCTGTGCACCTGTGCATGCAGGGACATATTTCTACATGCAGACACAGATGTAGAATAAAAGGAGTTTTATATATTTTGATCCTCAGCAGAGCTTATAAGAAAAACATGTAGTCAACAAAGGCTGCCAATGGGATGTTCATTACTCCTGTGCAGAGGACCATCAGATACCTTTCTGTAGTGAGCTGCATGGAGTGTGTCCATAACCTGAGCTAATATGCTTCTTACACAGTCTAGATGTTCCCTAAGGGAAAGTGGAAGAAAGCTTTCTAATGATTCAAACATTGAGCACAAAGCTTGTTTTGGAGTGCTGTGACATCCTCTGAATTTCTAACTGTGATAACTGGATGCTTCTAAAGAACTCATCCATATCAGTTTCAGGTAGTCCATTAGGTAATAAGACAGGTTTGTGAGTTAAAAAATTTTGTCACTGAGTCCCTAGTCTGCCAGAGTCCTTACCTTTGAGAAGGCACTCAAATATATCAAAACTTGAGTTTCCTGTTTGTATGGTGGAGTATGTACTTAATTCCTGTACAGATAGATGTTAAGAGTTTCAATGTGCTCAATAATGGGAGCCATTAGGTACCTAAATCAGCAAATCTGCATTGATCCATGGTCCATTTGTTAAAAAGAATACCTTATAAACATGATCAGCAAAATATGTTTTGCTCCACTTTGGGAATACTTATTTAATTCTGAGGCCCAACTCGATAGAAGATAATTGTCTTCTCGAGGTAGATTTTTCCTTAACTCTTTCAGATATCAGTCAGTTTATACCCAAAACATAACTGCTTTTATCCCTTTCAAAACAAACAGCTAAAAATACAAGTATAATTGCTGGTGTTATCTACAAAAGAATCAAAGTTATATCATGATTCATATGGAAGCTTTTCAAGAACCTACATGCCTTCAAAGTATCCCTTTTTATTTACCCTTAATATTATCCTATTTGTCCCAGAGTTTAAGTTCTGTGATGTCAATGTTTTCCTGTCTTTACTCATTGGATTGGTCCTTTGTGAAACTATTCTACTTCTTAGCTGAGCTAAAGCAACCAGAACTGGACCCAATCAATGAATATATTTTATTACTTTTCTTTTATTCATCTTACTATGTAACTTGTTTTATGATCAGTTCAGAAATCTGTATAAGCCTAGATTTTTTTTTTTTTAATTGAGCATTCATTGTCAAAAGCAATGTAAAAAACTACATCAATTCCTGATTAACCATTTAAAACATATCCCAGTCTAAGGAAACTCAAACTGTTCCATTCAATACTTGTCCCTAGAAACATCTACAGTAAGTCACAGGCTGTTTGCTACACTTTCCTTGCTAATGTTATAAGTGCATTTAATTGTATGTCATCCTGGTCAATGAACCTACACAAGGGTTAACTGCAACAATTTCTATTTCCAAAGTCTTAGGCAATGGTGTGCTTTTTAGGCTGTGAAAGTCAGACTGCTTGATAATATACCACAGACCAATTCCCAGAAAGCAGTTTTCTCTTGGCAAAAGGAAATCCCAGTGTTTTCAGGAGAGTATAGTATCCTATAGAGGTTCAAGCAGGCACACTGAAGAACCACAGAGAAGAATTACCCAAATACTGTGATAAAACAAGTAAACAAGCAAACACATCATCAGGAAAAGGAAAGATCAGAAATTCCCAGTCTGAGTTACAATGGGTAGTAGACACTTAGTCATGCAGACATATCCACATATCCATATTGTGGAGCAGGCCTCTGCTGTTTTCTAGTTTCCAGGGGCTGTATCAGTCCCAGTGAGGTTTCCCTATACCACATTCTTCCATTCAGACTGTTTTCCTAGGTTGATTTGCTTACTGTGTCAAAGAAACTATCATTTTATGCTGTGTCCAAATTACAGTTATGCCTCAACACAGAACAGTTGTGATCTCTTTCAAGAAACCATTTCTCACACAGGGGAGCGCCTTATGAAATAGCTACTTAAGTCCTTTAAGCAAGTGGTTTCTCATTCTACTAAACCTACGAACAATAAAATAAATACATAAATAAATACTGCAGTAAGGGACTTCACCTTAAGAGAAAGTGGAAATTGCAGAAGTTTATTCCACATGAAATGGAAATGATGTACAATTTGAGGATTTTCAGACGATGTTTGTGAACAAATAGGACAGATCATGGAATTTAAAGTAATTAAATACCTCCAGAAGGATACAGAAATGTGCATATATTTTTACATTTACATATGCTAAAAGTATTCAAAGAAATGCAATTTGAAACAGTTCTGATCTACAGAACAGAACTACAGGACAAAACTAAGAAGAAAAGTCATTTTCCCTAATAAAACTTTAGTTTCTCTTTTGGCATTATTGTGAAAAAAAAATAGAGTGTAAAGCACAGTCTTTTAAAGGAAGCAGAATGTCAACTGCAGGAAATGAAAACTCTTTGTAAAGAAGCAGCTTTTTCTTTGAGGGGTAAGATAGTAATAGCAGAGTATCTCATTCAAAAAAAGAAACTGGGAAAAACGTAGAAACCTGCTTTCTATTTGCTAAATTAGTGAGCAAAGAACATTTACTGGCGATGCGAAAAAATAAAAATAAAATAAAATCTGCCCTACTAATGTGGAAAAGTAAATTTGTGTAGGAAAAGACAAAACCAGAGAAGCTGCATGTAGGAATCCTGACAGGTCACTTAATAATGCTTCTATTACTGATGGTACTCCTGTAAGAGAGGAAAGGAGCTCGCTAGTCTGTGCAAATAAACTGAAATTAATTCTTCAACAATATGAGCTAACAATGTTGATGGCATACAGTGGGATGGCTTTGTCTTTGTCGAGCTGTGAGATATTTTAGCTGGCTTTGTAATTTTGTGGCATATTTGTATTTCTATAAAAGCTTATTAACAGAGACTCAGCCAAGATTCTCCATTCTCTTTTATGCATTCAAGTGCTCTTCAGCACTTTCTCTGCCAAACTATAAAACAGCAGAACAACAAAGTCACAGTTTTCTATTTTATTGCCGTTTCATCATATTTATCATACTAAAGACCATTTTACAGGGTGAACACTTGAATTCTTTTGAATTGGGTTTAAATTAAGTGATCAAAATGTTATATATGTGTTTCAGTTTACTTAAAAAGGAGGATGTTTTTCTCCATCGTCTGAGAGATGTTATTTATTCTCCTGCATCATTACAGCAGCCCCTCAGTACACATACGCACTGAAGAAGGGAGAAAATCCATAACATAGCTGTTAATCATATTTAGCAGTCCAACTGCCAGTTAGTTTGTTAGTTTGGGGCATGCTATTCAAACTAGGGTTTTATCTTTAGGACCAGGCCAGCAGCATGACACTGCTGTATTTCTGAATTGCTTTCCCTTTTACTTTATAGATGTCCATTGCTGAGATAATTCCTTAGTGCCTGACAAACTCTCGACAAGGGCTAGAGTGTTAGTTGTAAATAAGTCAATAGCACACCAGCTACCTTGATCCAGATGCAATTTATTTTACTTCTTACTACACATTGCTCAGACTACATCCTATAAGGAGTTTGTCAAAGCAAATGAGAACTGAAGCAAGGCTGGGCCTGGTATGTCCTGAAAACTACTGGGACATAAAATAATCCTGACCAGACAGGCTGCAGATGTATAATATTAAATACTGCTAGGAGCAAAAGCAACATGCTCTTTCATGCAACTTTTAAAACCTTTTTTTTTTTTTTTCATGTGTTCAGTTCTGCCACATTCTAGGTGGTGACTGAAGTAGAGAAATATTTGTGCTCAAAAGAGCAGGCACAGTTCATGTCGAACTTCACTTCTTGGAAGCTAAGTGGTTTTGATTATTCTGTCAGACTCAGGAAAGGGAAAAAGTAGTCAAATCCTACAGTGTGGGCCCAACATTTCTGTTCTACCTGGGCAACAGTCTTCTAGCTGAGCTCCATGCAATGAATCAGTCAGGACAAGACTTTTGTCATGTTTCTACATCAATTGTACAGTCACATTTTTGTCATCAGGGTGTTATGTTTCTTTCCTACTGAGAACATATATTTTTTGTATAGACATATACTGCATTGTTTCATAATGTTTCCTGCGGAATCTAACCAGTTTAGCCTGTGTCACTCATGCTGCTTCAAGAGTCTGATGATGACCTCTCTTCTAGAATAGCATTGTATTTATTTTGTGTTTGTGCATGCACTCAGCCACATCCACTGACATATTTAAAAAATATTCAACCAAGGAAAGTTACAATAGAGAATAGGAATTCCTCTACCTTTAACTATACATTCCTTTCACTATAAAGTAGTTGTTTTCAGAAACCAGGTTGTGTAAATTGGCTGAGGAGTAGTTCTTATTCTACATCTACAGAAAATCATCCCTCCTTCTCTGTTTCAAAATAGTTTTTTCAATACTGTGTTTTGACACCTTCCTCAGATTTTCTATTCAGTGCAGTGACAGCTCAAATACTGTTTGCAGAGAGAGGTAGGGATAGACCTTTCTCACAGACTGGCATATAGAGAGAAGGTGCAGTAATTATAGATGCATATATGACTATTTTTCTGCCTCACACCACATTGTTCTCAAACTACCTATTGTGTTCATTAATGATTGCCAAGCTATTGCCTTTTTTTTTATTTTTCCTTTTGTTTGCACCATGCTTAGCAGATCTATATGCCTAGGACTTAACAACTATAAAGAAAATCCCTCCTGGTTTAGGAGGTCTTGGGTCTCTCAGATTGTCCTTTTCATACACGAGTGTGTTTCAAACAAGCAGAATGTTTCTGGAGAAGGAGATGGTAGCCTCAAAGAACCAGAGAGGGTTTCCTAACAAGAAATCTTCTGCATGTATGAATAGACAACCCTTAAGCCTTCTGTATTTCACACTCATGCAGAAAAGAGATACTTATTTGAGAATAGAATAGCTTTCACCTGTCCTTTCCCTTCATAATGAAGAGATAAATTCTTGAAACTTGAGTCAGACTTGATGTGTCATTCTGCATAAATTTAGGGTCCACTCCTGAAGAAAGGACAGAAGGACCTAACCAGGGAAACATACATAGGCCACTAAATCTCCTGTACAGGCAATGGGCTAATTGATGTACTTTCATTAACTTTGCAGAACCATGTAGAAAATTCGTTAAGCAGTAAAGGAATTTAAGACTGAAAAAAAAAATCCCCTGCTTTAAAACATCTTATTTTCTTTTCCACTGCAGACAATAACATTATATAATTGTCTTTATAAAAGAAAACTCAGTCTAAAATGCGTTTATTCACTTCTAGTTTAAAGAAAGTAAAAGGATCTTAACTCTCTCATGACAGGAAATCTACCTATTTCTAGACTGAGTTTATTGATAGTTTATAGCTCCATTGCTCTCTGTGCAACACTATCCTTCAGCTTAACTGTCCTCTTACTTTTGTTTATTCTCAAGACACTTATTTGAATTATTCTGGCTTTTAACATTAAGTAAAATTATTTTGGTGTCATTCCACAAGATTCAGTTACTGTGGTGACAGTTCTAGCCTTTCTTGGAACATATTCCTGCTGAGATTTATATCATAATTAAATAAAACCAACCAGAATTTTCTCTGAAGATTCTAGTCCCAGTCTTGTCATGACCCTGTGGAGATGGCGCATCTGCTTCCACATCTGCTACAAACACATTTTCTCTTTAATTGTATTTATCTCTTTCATTGCATGGCAAATCTCCATGTCCATCCTGTGATTTGGTAGAACAATGAAGGCCTTTCCTTTATTATTTCCAGAGATGAGACTAGAGAATACAAGGATAAACTTTCTTACTATTTTACCTTTTGTACTTCTCATTCTGAAGCATTTCCATGAGATGGTCAGAGATGGGATGTGTACTGATTATAGAGGAACTCACAGAGCTTCACTGGTGGGAGGTAAAACAATATGGTTGTGCTTTTTAAGATGGATGATGTTCTGTTTTCAGAGACATAAACAAAATGTTAAGATTCAGCACACTATCTCCTCTATAAAGAAGGACAAATTGTTATGCTTAATGGCAAAAGAATAATGTCAAAATTTTTGTCCCCTATCAGGCTCCTCTAAACCTGTCTTTCCATGTGAGAATTAGTGCTCTTTCCAAACTTCTATTACCCAGCCCATGCATGAAGGAGTTTGCATTGGGAACAGAAGTAAATAACATCAGACATTTATTTCCAGCTTGATACTTGACTTTTCATTAGCCTAACTGCACTAGAAGGTGAATTGAAATTATATGAAGCCCAGAATAGAACTGGAAGATGTCTTGCTGCAAATTTGTTATCAATGAAAGGGCTACTGGTTGGACATGCTGCTTGAATTTAAGAGAAAATAGCTATCTGCCTTTTAGCATGCTCCAATGCCAGATAGAATAATTGGTTCATTGAAACAGAAATTAATTCTTCATTCACAGATCCTAGAAGAAAAATCAAATTGGAAAAGTTGTCTAAGATGGATGTGGAGATATCTTTTTGTACAACAGAATCAGCCCATTTAATTAAAAGCTTGGTCAGCAGTCACTATTTTCTTTCTTAGTAAGGTTACTTTGAGATTGAAGTGACATGTATCACTAAAGATAGAGTAATGCAGATAATGGTTTTCATTTCAGCTGATAAATAAGAAAACATGTTTTGAAATGGATGGAAAGTTTTGTTTAATAAATTCAGGTCTTTAGGTTTTGGTTTTGCCTGTTTTTGGTGGTTTTGATTTTCATTTTTATTTTTATATTTATTTTTTATTTTTCACAGTATGAAATGAATATCTGAAAAATCAAAGTAAACTATTTCAACTTTTCCAGCTGGGTTGGGTTTCAGATTCTCATGTAGTAGGCCACAACACTAATTTAAAAGCTAACCATAATTGCTTTTACATGTCACAAACCCAGATCAAAGACACGGAATTTCTTCCAATAGTTTAGACGGATAGCAGAAGTAAATAGGTGAAGATCCTTATTTATGTGTTGCCATCTTCTCATTCTGCTTGTGGCTTTCCTGTCTAACATTTGCTAGAAAGATTTCTCACTACAGGCTCAGTCCTTACATGAAACACAGACTTAGGTGACCTTCGATGTTACAACAGAACCCACACATATCCCACAGTCTGCTTTCTGACCTGTCATTCTTCTGCTGCTTATATCAGACAGACCCCAGTGCTACAGCCTTTCTCCAGTTTTCCTCTCTTCCTCTCTTTCAAGTTTGATCCAGTTTTTTTTTTTTCAGAACACATAGTGTTTAACCTGTTACAAGCAATAACCTTGAAGTTTTCCGGAAAGTCACCAATCAGTCGTTTGTTTTCTTATGTTTGGCAGCCAGTCAGTTTGAAAACTTCATGTAATCACAAATCTTCCAAAATTTCAGCTATCTTATCTCTCTATGCTATTCTGAACCTCTCTTATGCTATTTTGCATAAGCATGCATGTAAGTAATATGTAACAATATTTTTCTTTCGCTTACTTATCTCCTACTTGGAGTTTTCTAGTCTGTTCTAATATGCCTTCTTCCAACAACTTGCTTATAAATATATTGCTATTTTATAAAAAAAAAAATATTAAAAATCCTTTTCTGACCGTAGCCAGTCAGAATTTCATAGGAAATGAGGAAGACAACAGTAGTTTTAATTCATTTTTTGTAACGCTAATCACTGTAAGAATAAATTGCAACAAAAAATAGTAAAAAAAAAAACTTTATTTGAAAAATTAAAATATTTAAATGAAAGAGATATCTAAATGTATATTTCAAATGAAAGGTGTCAACTGATAAAAATAGTGAAGCTTGACTGTTGCAACAGAAGGGCAAGAATAGGGAATTCATTAGTGAAAGACTGATCGCTACAATTAAACCTATATTTACTGGTATACACCACATAAAAACTCACACAACAGAAACCACTGTAATTTAATTTACTCTCTCTAACTTTATTATCTACTTCATTTCTTGCAGCAGTATAAAAATGTTAATGTTTTGTTGTTGTTTTTTTTTTTTTTTTAAATCTCCTTGTGAGTTTCTAAATCGAATTTATATGGCTGTTTATGCTACCTTATGTATCTTAGTTATGCCAACCCTGAATTCTGGAAACTAAACTATACTCACTGAGGAATGCATATAAAGATTTATTTTATTTAATTCTGCAATTCTTTGTTAACTGCTTGAATGTTGCCAAATGAACCTGCTAAATTCTCACAAGAATCATAGAATTCTGTAATACCATCAACACTTAAAAGAAAGCTGACAAATATGATTTTATGCACTGGACAAAAGTATTAACGAAGGCAGTGTAATCCTAAGCACGCAGGACAAAATGTTTTTATTTTTTATTTTTGGCACACTTTCACTATAGTAACAGCTTCATTAGCTTAGCTAGCATGTCTAGCCCTCAGTTAATGGATGTTTTCAGAGACACATCTAGTTCTAAACTTTTTGATAAACAGATCTGACAAGTTTCAGGCTTTTGGAGACAGCAACCAGCAGTCGTTGCTAACAATACCTACGTCCATGGCTTTGCTTATTGCACCGTTCTTCTGTCTCTTCCACTTGCTCCTGGTAGTTGCTGCCCAAAGGTTAACTTGTACTGTGGTGTGAGAGAGGTTCTTGTCCTAACTGCTTGTGTACAGGAAGGATACTGAACAGCCAGATGAACAGCAGCACTGCAGCCTGCATGGTGAGTTACAGACACCATGCTTTTCCCTGAATACTTGCTGCAATTTAGAGCCTAGTGCTGGATACATTTCACTACCCAAGTACTGTAGTCAGCAGCCAAGTTAGATCTCAATGGGTGTGCTGACACCATGGGACAGATGTGCTATTCTGGTTTTCTACTTGTTGACTTACCAAAATATTGTTGCTTGCTCATGTCTGGCTCACTTCTTCAGCCCATATTTCATTAGGAAGAGAATTTGCTGTAAAGGCTGAGGAGAGAAAGAGCAGAACAGGTTCATCACTGTCAGCAAAGCTCTGACACAAGGAATGAGTGTTGGCAAATAACTGTTTTCAAGATAGCTAAATGGAATTAAGGCCAAATCTACTGCTTTTTTTGTGTGTTTTGAGCAAGTCTGCAGGCAATGCTAAATTGAGAGAAGGTGTTGACTTCACCAAGGGTAGAGAGAGTAGTGAGATCTAGACAAATTAGAGAGCCGGGCAATCACTATCTCCCGAAGTTTAACAAGGGCAAGTGCCAGCATCTGCACCTGGTAGAAGGACTGTGAGACAAGAGGTGGGAGAGCAGTCCTGAAGAAAGGGATCTGAGTGTTCTGGCTGCTGGCAAGTTGGATCTGAGTCAGCAGTGTGCCCTAGCAGCCAAACGGGCCAACTATACTCTGAGATGCATTAAGGGCAGCACTGCCACCAGATAAGGGAGGGGGGGTGGGGTCGTCCCACTCTGCTCTGCGTTGTACTATCTCACATTTATCACTGTGTGGAGTTTTGGGTGCCACAACAGAATTATTATTATTATTATTAAGCTATTAGCATCCAATGGTGAGCTATGAAGATAGGGAAGGGTCTATAAGGAAAGACACATGAGGAGCGGCTGAGGCCGTTCGGTGTGCTCAGCACAGAGCAGAGGAGCTGAGGGGAGGCCTGATGGCGGCTGCAGCTCCTCACAGGGAGCAGAGGGGCAGCACTGAGCTTTGCTCTATGCGACAGCGACAGGGCCCGAGGGAACGGCATGGAGCTGTGTCGGGGGAGGGGCAGCTGGGGGTTAGAGAAAGGGGCTGCACCGGAGGGCGGTGGGCATAGAACGGGCTGTCCAGGGCTGTGGGCACAGCCCCCAGTGACGATGTTCAAAGAGTGTCTGGGAAGTGCTTTCAGACATAGGGTATGGATTTTGAGTGGTGCTTTCTGGAGCTGGAAGGAACTCAGTGATCGTTATAGGTCCCTTCTAATTCAGGATAGTCTGTAATTCTATGAGTTACAATTACTTTATTCCCTTGTATCTAACTAAGTAAGATTCATTGTTAGCAGTCAGTCCGCAAAGAGAGAGAGTTGATTCCTTCATACAGATAGAGAACTGAGGCTCGATATTATAAAATATTTAAATAAGGCTTGTAGGCAGAAAGGTAGAAGATTTTTATATAAACTCCAGTTGAACTGGCTAGTAAATATTGAAAGATAGCCCAATGTGATATCCAAGAGGATGGATACTGTGAGCAGCACATATTTCTAAGTAGTCTGTAATTAGTATTCAGAGGCCTCAAAAGGACACTGCAAACTGACAAGGATACACTTTAGTGAAGATAAAAGTCAGTAAAAGAGCTGGAATTCAGAAGTCTCTAATCCCAAGGCCATTCAGATACTACATGCATTCTTAAATTGTTTGTTCAAATTAATGTAGTGTATTTGCATAGCAAGAGCAAAAATAATTAATTTTTGAAACAGATTTCAGGAGTGTGCCAGCGAGTCACATTAAGAGTGCTTTTGCAGTGTTGTCCTGATGAGACTTTGGTTTGACTTTAACGTCGAGAGGACTAATTCAATTTGCAGTCTGGAAGACCTGGAACTCTATTCTGCTCCCTGGACTGCAGCCAGGTCACATAGGGTTGTGATCTCATAAACCGCGAAGAATCAGCACGGATCAGAATTTGAGAAAATGAGCATTAAATGATTTAGAAGCAGTGTTCTTCATTTCAAATCACCAGTGCCCTGAGACAGCACTGAGGGCTCTGTTCCACGATGAAGCCATCATTCAAACTGAATATAAACCTGACGCTTTGACAATTTGTATTTATTAAAGATCCTGGCTGCTATTCAGTGCCCAGGGCATACAATTCTACCCTATTCTTTAAACTGACCTCTGTGCGTTTCTGGTGTGGCATCCAATGAACTTTGGAAATGTACTCTCTCATCCTCTGCTTCAACAGTTTCCTGTGCAGCTTCTGCTGGTATACAAACTGTAGAATTCAGTGGTAGTTGCAGCTGCTTCTCATCTTCTTTCCTCTTGGACATACATTAAAATACACAAATGTTTTGAGTATTGGTGCAGTCAGGAATAAATATAGCAGTTGTCATAAAAAAATATAAATAAAACTTTACATATCTTCCAGGCATAGTGAATAATCATCTCTACACAGTTTACAACACATAGTATCTATAGGACTCATGACTCTCTAGAACGTGAAGTGTAACTGTGGCACAAAACTGAGTTTCTGGGTGAATATCAAATCTGCTCACCAAGAAATTGAGAAAGGTGGTAGAGGAAGAGAAGGAAGATAAGAAGCTGACATCAGCATCCTTTTGAGAAACAGCAGAGGCAAAGGACGGATGACAGAAGGAAAAGAGAAGGAAGGAATGCAGTAAAGGAATATGATTACTGAAAAGTCAAAGAAAAATCGAGATATGAGATGGTATTTATAAGCTCTTAAAGCTTTTTTCTTAATTGTCAGATTTTAAGCAAGCAATGAACTCTAAAAAATAATAGGGTTTTTTTGGCAACTAGCTTGGCACAGCATTTGAGGCCAGAGACCTCCTTCAAAGAAATACTGGTCTGTTGGGACATTTATCTAACGAGGTCTATGTATGCTATCTCTTTAGATAGAACCAGAGGATTACTTTTGCAAAGTTATAGACTGGCACTTAATGAGATTTGCAAAAAATTGTAATTGGGGGATGCAGTGGCCTTACTTGTGGGAATACAAGAAAAACTGTTCAGAGCAGGAGCTATGGAGCAAGATATACAGCATGAGAACCAAGGACACCTCTAGAAGAAAAAACAGCTCACAGCTCTGACTGGATAAGCGCCCACATGAACAGTTGAAGAGTGTTTGTAGAATGCTCTGTTGACATGTAAAGGTGGATGGGAAAGTTGTAGGGGCAGATGGGAAAGCTAGAAAAAGAAGACCTATGAAGGTATGTAAGTGATATGAGAACTTGTAATAAATGATTTGGATCGTTTACCTCTGAGTCCATGCATCAGATGCTGCACTTACTGGGAATGGCATGATCACCTAAGCAAGATCTGTCAAGTGGAGGAAAAGAACATATTTGATAAATCTCAATCTGTACCAATGACAATGAAAAATAATCCCTTAAAAAACTGCAGTTGTGTGGCTGCTTCACTTCTTTGTCCATGCAGTCTATTTGTTTCACTAAATACTAAACTTTACTGTCAAGATATAATGTGAAATTTCAAATGTCACAACACAGCAACTGGCCTGAGATGGCAAGGGGGAAGGAGCGCAAGAGACAAGTACTTCATTTGGGTTTTATGACTCTGGATGCTTGAAGGGCAGCAGAGCAGGACTGTTGCTGTTGCAAATGTCTTGACCCAGAAGGAAGGGCATAACTGAGGTGTGCCCTGGCAGTCAAGTGAGCAAATCACATTTTGAGATGTATTAAAGACAGCATGACCAGCCAGTCAAAGAGGTGATTCTCCTGCTATATTTAGCATTGGTGATGCTTCACCTTGAAAATTGCATGCACTTCTGGGCTTCACAATATAAAAAGAATGTTAGGGTCCTTGAAAGCATCCAAAGGAGGGCAGCAAAGCTGGCTGAAAGGCATGTCCTGTGTGGAGAGGCCATGGGAAGGGCTGTCCAGTCTGAAGAAGAGGAGGTCAAGAGGTGACCTTACTGCTTTCTGCAGCTTTCTGAAGAGAAGAAGCAAAGGGAAGTGCCGGGCTTTTCTCCTAGGAGCTGGTGGCAGAATGAAAACTTACAGGGAAGAGTCACAGGGGCATTAGGAAATATTTCTTTACTGGGAGGATCATCAGATGATGAAACAATGCTTCTCAGAGAGGTGGTTGATGCCCCAAGCTTGTCAGTGTTCAAGAGGCGGTTGGACAATGCCCTCTTTGCTTTAACTTTTATTGCTTTAACTTTTGGTTAACCTTGAACTGGTCAGACAGTTGGACCTGGTGATCTCACTGCGTCCATTCCAGCTGAACTATTCTATTCAGTTTTAGGTGCGGCACTGAAGAATTGAGTCCTGTTCTATTTATCTTTTCTTACAGCTGAACTGGATGTGTTTTTCCCACTGAAAGATAAACAACCTAAGTAGGAGAGATTTCTGTACCAATAACTCACTGTGAAATAATTGAAGCAGAGCTTGAACAAAGCTAAAGGTATATCCCTTAATATTTCAGTTTTCATTAGTTCAGACTCCCAATATTAAAATACAGATCCCAGAGTTTATATTGCATGTCTTCTGGTACCTTGGACCCATCTGAGAAAGAAAGAGAGATTTTTAAAAATCCTAAACCCAGCATTATAACACAAGCCACATATTCTATCTTATAATTACTGCCTGCAGATGCTGATTCCCAAAAAGAGCATAACACTCTTTGCCATGGTGTTGTTCAGAACATAATATTACAATACAAAATAAAAGTTTGCAGAAAATGATTTATCTGAGGTTGTTAGAAGCCTGATAACTTTGGGGCCATTTAAGCTAGAGAGGGCAAAGATTTAGCAGTACCGTACAGCATCACATATATACTAGACAATAAAAAGAAGCATAAGGTGATTATATAAATCTTCTTCAGTTGAAGATGGTTTACTGATGAAAGTAAATAAATATGTGCATAAATATCATACACACTGAAAGTTACAGAGCTGTGAACAGGTATTTGAAATAGATATACTCCATACAAAGTATAAAGTACAGGGTTTCTCTGTGAAAACTTTTGAGAAGGTTACTGATGTTTTCTATTTCCTCTATGATTATGATCTATTTGTCTTACTCTTCCTTAGACAGAAGTTCTAATTCACACAGGAATAGAGAGAGCAAAATCTTTCACCTGTGGCATTTTTTTCCTAGTTCAGCTCTTGCATTACTTTCTATAGAATATAAACTGGAGAGAAACAAAAGATGTATGTTCCTTTTCTTTTTTTCTTTCTTTTCTTTCTTTCTTTCTTTCTTTCTTTCTTTCTTTCTTTCTTTCTTTCTTTCTTTCTTTC
>PPHD01018998.1:0-14293 GCA_002909625.1 Bambusicola thoracicus | reverse complement strand
ACATCACAATACTCTCAGACTGAGGGCAGTAAATCATATAAAAAAGTTCATTTTGTACTTTTTATATTGTTGTAAAAGGAAACGCTGAAATAATTGTCCACGTAATTGTTTCTTTTGCTGTTATTGAATTCCAAGAATATCAACAATGGAAAGGAAGGGCTGGTACATTGTCTTCTTCTGCTGACCTCTTCCTATGTGTAAGTTCACAGATAATGAATATTGACTGACAATTCTATTAATTAAAACCGACTTCATTTGTTTATGGTCCCAACGTACTACAGGGGCTGCAGGGCATCATTCTCTGAGGCTATTGCACAGAAGGAAAGTAGAGTTCTTGCCACCATGTGTGTGGAAAAGAGTTTGTACCCTTGGACATCCAGTGTTCTGACTTCGAGAGGAGAATCAGCAGATTCAGAACGTTTGAGTTTTTTATGCCGTATTGCTTGATACTGTATCCAGTGGTAGAAGATGGAGGACGTAATTCAAGGCTCAAAATGCGTGCAGCTATCTGATTCCTAAGTTCAGGTTTTTTTGGGTGGATTTGGGCCACGTGTGGCCGCGGGGTGAGGGCGGACACACTTCTGCTGTTCCCATGAGAACTTGGGAAGGTATGCCGTTCCTGTTGGCGATGGCAAAGAATGAAGTAAGGTCGTGTTCCCATGGAGATTCCTGGATTTGTAATAGTAGCGGTGTGTAAAGATCAGAGAAGGAAATGGCAGCTCTTTCTTCCTACAGACTTTCTGTAATCAGTGGAGAAATAGGGGAATGGAGGATCCATATGGCAGTTAGGAATGGGCAGTGAGGCAATGATGGATACTTTGAACCCTTGGCACAATGGGCATGGAAACCACTGAGAGGAGAAGAGCTGATCTCAGAGTTACGCTATGCTTCTGGCAGAGGAACTGGAATAATCTTTTTGATTGATATCATCCCCGAAGTTATGGTTTGTTTTATCTAAAATAACCTGCTCTAATCTCAGCCCAGATCACGCGCTGATTTTGTGGTCCCCCATCAGCGCAAACGTGAGCTTCCTTCACCAACGGAGAGCAGAGTCGCTCTTGTTTGAAGCCAGCCCTGTCGCTGGTTTCCAGTCTCTTGTGTGGGCACAGGCAGTCACTTACATCTCCTCTGCCAAGAAACAGTCAGTCTGGTACCTTCTGCTTTATATTTGTAGAAATATTATTTCCCTCCACCCTTCAACCTAGTTCTGAGGTTGAGGTACAGCATCTAACAATGGAAACTGATGGTGTGGCTGATCTGGAGCCGTACCCTGCTCAGGAAGAGTTGGCCAACTATAGATTCCATTTTAAAAGCAGCGCATCAAGCTGGTATCATTCAACAAGTGATGAGGAACAATGAGTAAGAACACAATCTTCATGCAAGTCAATTCATAAACCGTCACATTTCTGTTGAGAGAGTGGAGTCATAACAAGATTAGTGGGAAGGCTCCTGCTGAACTGTGAGATCTGAATTCCCCAGCTCTGTTGTTATTTTTATTCGCGAGTTATAAAGGGCAGCTGGTTTATATTCCACTGTGCAATTACTGAGCAGACCTAGGAACAGCTTAACTTTCATCTTCGCGATTTTGGAAAGGAAACAGCAATACAAAGAGCAGAAAACCCACAGCAGCACGGGTTTTCGAGCATCAAACCTCTGTTGGTCTTGGACCCCGATGAAGTGCTTCTTATCGCCGCAGGAAAGATTTACTCTCGACTCAGATGTCTAAATTTAGGCTGTCTGCACTTGGGTGTTCAGGAGCGAGGGACGTGCCGCTGCTCACCCTGTAGGGCCACCCCACACCCACCTATCCCCCTGAGCACCGCGGGTCTGACGTTCCCAGCTCACAGCCCGACAGCACTGGGCAGCCTCTGAATAGTAGGATGTGGAAGCGGCTGAGAGGTGGCTTTGTAACCGCCTGGTTTTGCAATGGACTCAAGCAAGTTTTCTCCTGTTGAGCATAAGATAAGCGAAAGAAAATATGAGTCCTGATTTCGTTTCTAATAACTGGAGACTCCAGCTGCAACCCCAAACAAAACAAATCCAGAATTCAATGATCTAATTTGTTGGATTTTTTTTTTTCTCACTTCTAACATCTGTTTACTTTTAGCACCTCACTGGTGACCGAATCCCGTGCCGTGCCTTCCAGCCCCAGTGTCCAGCGTGAGGAAGTGCAGGGGACAAACTTCCTCCCGCAGAGAGGAACTGCAGAAGACATCAAAGAGATCTCAGCAAAAAAGCACCGAGCAGACACAATGCCTCATCCTGGGACAAAGGGAAGAGATGGGATTGCACGGGACAGTAAAGCCCAGGAAGAAATATTTCTGCCGAATGGCACAAAACCAAGCCCAAAGTGCATTATTGCTGTACTTGCTGGGTTTTCTTGTCTGGAAAAAGTCTACGGGTTGTTTCCTGCACTTTGGCAACTCTGCTGTATCTCAACCCCCAGCAGGATGGAGAGAGGCTGGGGTCTGATGTGCCCTGAGCAGGATGGGTGATGCCCCTACAGGGATGCAGTTATCTGCCTGAAATAGAAAAGAATACTTTCACATGCTTAAAGTTAGAATCTTATAATGCAGTGAGCAGCTGGGAAGAAAGAGACAAAGCACCCCGTGTCACTGCTGCACAGACCATCAGCAAGCCCTCTGTGGGATGAAACAGCATTGCAGGGCAGTGGTTAAATCCAGAGTAAACATTTTACGCAATGATTCCTGAAGAGCACTAAGACATTTTTATTAAAAATGGGATCAAATCTCGAAGGCTTTTTCCATCCTTAGGCGGACAGACTTTCTGATGAGAAAAGTTTCTGTGGGCAACAGCAAGAAAAGACTGTCATGGAGACAGGGAACCAGGTTTGGGGTACGTTAAATCTTTTTAATTCTAGAAAAAAAGTTAGATTTTAATCCCCAGCCACCTGAAATCATCCTTTCCCATGCTGATTGCGGTAATATTGCACTGCTACCATTGTTTTTAAAATGATTCATTCTTTCTTAGGAATCTACTAGATGGATTCGTGTATATAATTCAGTATTGCTGCACTGATAGCTGATGCAACACAGCCAATACGAACCTCTGGAATCTTAGCAAAGAGCGGTACTATTTAAGGTTGAAACCTACTCTAAGTTTCTTAGTAAAAGTAAGATTGTGACATGCCATTTTTAACAGAGATAATTAGCATCACACCAGGGGCTGAACTTCCTCATGCTCAGACCTGGTGAATCTGGGAGGCAGAATGAAAACCAGAGACCTTGCGTTGCATGAGCAGCGAGGGGTGACACACAGAGCTGCAGGCCGGGATTAGTTTAAATTTGCTTCAGGTGAAGTCCTTAAGGAAAAAACAGCACTGTTGATCCATCAGAAGGAGATCAGCTTGTGGTGATGAGCGGAGCAGCAAGCACAGCACTTTTCAGCGCTGCCTTTAGAAGAAGCAGCGCGGAGGATGAGCAGTGTTTGAACTCCAGGCATGCAGCTGGCTAAGAGCTCTTGCTATCACAACCAGCAGGATCAGGATGCAGGGGGTTTGGTGTAAGCTGTTCTTAAGGAAAAATAAAATAAAATTAAACATTCTTCGCTCTTCTCTCCTAACTCCATTTAGGAAACTGTGGGTTGGCTGTTCTTCCTACATCTCCCACTGCTTTTGGTACCCTACCTATGAGCCAGGACCTGGGGGCAGGTGAATGGTAGGGATAGCCCATCATATGCTGGACAGTGGGGCCTTCAGCACAAGCCAAAAAACCTACAGATCTAATTGAATTACCCTAAGTCGTTATCCTCATGAGGAGCCTGTGTCATTAATAACATTGGAACTTGGGAAACGGAGGAAGCACTACTAAGCAATGCTGGTAACTTTCACTTGGTCTCTGGGCCACCTCCTCTTCACGGTACAGAATGAGGGTGGTGGGCACAAGGTCTCCCTGCACCTTATGCTCCATCAGAGAGCTGAATAACACACAGATCTCAGAATCTGCAGCCCATATCTGCTCCAGTGCAACGTTCCTTTGCTGCTTAATATGCATTCAGAATGATCAAATGTCTTAAAATGGGTTTAGAAGGAGTAGTGGAAATGCATCAAGTTATCCCTAAAATATAATAACCTCCTGTTCCCCAGCAGGAACTCTAGGGCCTTGTTCAGACACATTGATTGTGTTGTCTGTAAAACAAGAGAGAGAGAGCTTAAAAGGCTGAAAAGAAATGAGGGATTAGTTAAAAAAAAAAAAAAAAAAAGCACTGGAGGCAGGAAACACAAAGCAAAACTACATCTGGCTAGTGTAGATGAATGGATTCTTGCATATTAAATGTTTGCATCGTTATTGTTAATGCTGAGTCACGAGTGAAATATTTAAATAAAAGCAACGATGCCCTACTGGATGGCTTCAAGAGCCCTTTAACCTCCCGGCAAACGTTTAGCATCTCATCCTGCATGCCTGCATGCAGCTCCCTGCTTCTGGGCAGAGGAGGGCACAGCAGCGAGGAGGTTCAGGCTGTGGCTGCATAGATCGGGTCTGGAGATGGAGGTGCTGATACCCCATGGCTTCATGAGAGCCAACAGCAGAAGGTGCCCCAGCTCGGTGCGCCAGGGCTGGCTCTTGCTTGCAGCCACCCAACGGCAGACAGCGTCACCCCACAAAGCCCCCACAGTGAGGGAGGTGAGGTTCTCATGGGAATGCTGCACCCACAAATGGAGTCACCTGAGAAGTCCGTTTGTGTGCAAGCAGAGGGAGCACTGAGGAGTGTCACATCTTCATCACCCACTGCCCTCGGGGGCAGAGCTCTCCCGTAGGTACCACTGATGCTCTGAGATTTCTCTCTGGTTTGCATTTAGAAGTGAAACAAGCATCATTTAGAAACTGAACAGTCATCCTGGCTGTTACTGTTTGGTTTTTACAGATTCACCAAATTTCCACCCAAACTGTCCTGGTCACAGCATCCAAGCTGCGCCTGTACAGCACAGCCCTGCATCAGCTTCCACCCGAAGCACTGCTGTTTACACCAGGATAATGAAGCAGAGCCATGCCCTCCTCCCCAGCCTTATTACTGCCAATTGAGTCATTCTCGACGCAGAATCAAGAAGCAGTCTTGCTTTTTATTTCAACACCAGGAAGCATGAGAAAAGCGAAAGGTCAGTGAAGGAAGAGGAGGATAAGGAGAAAAGCAGGGTGTCTGCAGTAAGGATGTGTTTCGTGCATGAATAACT
The DNA here is from genome assembly GCA_002909625.1 of Bambusicola thoracicus. Classification (NCBI taxonomy): domain Eukaryota; kingdom Metazoa; phylum Chordata; class Aves; order Galliformes; family Phasianidae; genus Bambusicola; species Bambusicola thoracicus. The sequence continues at coordinate 9,102 of PPHD01018998.1, read as the reverse complement.
CCCTAACAATCTGCTGAAGGAGTGATTTTGTATCAGCCTGAAACCCCAAACCAGCATCATTTTAATTTGCCAAGCACCTGTGAAAGAATGCAGCTGCAAGACCATGGGAAAACAATGGGAACTGTGACAGTTCATTAATATAAACCAGCAACGAGATTTATTTGGAAAAGTCATTGATACAGAATTACGCCGGAGGACACAGTGGCATTCCCGAAGTGCGCCAGCGAGCAGCTAACTAAGATTATAGATGTGTGTGCATCATCGGAACTTCAATGGTTATTTGGGAACTGCTGCAATTTATTGTGTGTGTCAAACTGCAAAATAAACGTGTAGAGGAGGAGGAGTGATTGTTTCAGCACTTCCATGTTTATGTCTGTTGATTGATTTTGTGATTTTTATTAAAATTTTGTTTTATTTCTTACTGATTTTTGCCTTTCGTTGTTGTTGGGTCCGTGTTGTCTGTTTGCTTTCATTTTTGTTTCCTGTGGGTTTTTTTCCCCCCTATGCTTTGCTCTGGCTGCTGTTTGGAGATGGAGCACCGTGGGCACCGTTGTCTAGTGCCCAGTGCCAGGGATGCTGCTCATGGGGTGGATATCTGTCCCATAGCAAAGCATTGCTGGGAGCCGATTGCCCAGGAGGTGGTTGGCTGATTCTAGTGCCTCATCCAAAAAGATACACTGCCTTTAATGAGTCTAAGGCACAGCTCGAGCCTGTAGTGTGATTAAGAGTTTCTGTCACTGCAAACAGCAGTTACAAATTACAGGGTGGGCACTGATGTTCCAGGTAAGTCCCAAACAATTCGCTTTGCATAAATTAGTGGCTGCAGAAGAGAGAGGAGACGGTCGGCATTCATCTGCTAAAGGTGTTCTTGGGTCGGGGGCGACAATGTCAGGAAGATGCTGTGCTGTCCATCTCTCTGCACACAGCAGAAGGGAACAGAAGTAAGCAGTAACTCAGCTTTTGGCTTTCACGTGTCGACGGTTTTGGTGAAAACCCTGTGGTTGAACACGTCCAGTCCAACCTGCTCCAATCCCTCCTTTTTCTTGCTTTCCTCCTCTCTCTGCTGTTCCCCTCTCTCTACTGTTCCCCTCTCTCCCCCTCTCTTATTTCCAAACTCAAATTTTCTGATTTCCAGATGCAACTGCAATATAAAGTAGAAATAAAACAAGGCAGTTACAGTGCTGAAGCCCATAATCTCTTCACATAACCCCCGAGAAAAAAGGTATATCATCCAACTCTGTACCCGTTATGGGTCCCTGTTGCTGCACTATCTGTAAATACAAGAGTAGCTCAACTTATGAAATTTTCAAGCGTAGGAGAAGCAAAGGAAGCTCGGCAGTGTCTCTGGAACCACTGACAAAGTTTTGTGGCATTGGCCAAAGCCAGCTGATTTCTTAAAGCTGTGCAACACATTAGGGCTGCAGATACCTCCTCTCAAAGGATGGCCATACAGCCTGTGAGCCCTCCAGCAAAGACCACTTCTGACTCCTTTATTTCCAGATAAACATATCACAGAATATAGAGTGGCTTGGGTTGGAAGGGACGTCGAGGATGATCTCAGTTGCCACCCACTACGTTTCCCAAGACCCCATGGAACCAGGAATTGAGCACCTCCAGGGATGCAGCACCCACTGACATGACCATTTACATGCTGTGCTGATAACCTCTGTTCTCTCCCAGGCCTCCGACTCACTGCTGTGAGCGTTCTGGGCACTCTGCATCTTCCACTCATGGAGAGCATCTGTGGAAGCAGAAAGCATCTGTACCAGATGGAAATAGGAAACTATTCTGTTACTTATCTGTTGGCAATAAAACAGGCTCCCTTACACACGTAGAGCGCTGCAGTGATAGAAGTTGAGAAATGGAATATCTGAGCAGGTCGTACCTCACCTGGGTTGTACACGATGTCTCTCAGGCGTGCTCTCCTAGCACCCCGGAGACCTTCCCATTTCCTCTCTGTCCAGAATCTCCAAGGATTTCCCACAGCTCACCTTTCACCATGTATTGCACGTGGGTGTCTGCTTTACTTCTCCTCCTCTAACCCCACTGTTTTGTCTTCCTCCTCTCATGAAATGGCTTTGCAACACTTATCCCTAAGTAATAGTCAGCAAAGGAAAATTATCTTAAATCAAGCAAGGTTTATTTAATTTAGAAAATAGGAAATAGAAAGAAAATCAAACTAAATGAAATGAAAATGGAATAATTCATATCTAATCTCAGGGCTTGTTCAACAGAATGATTCCTTCAGTCATGCTTGCGGAGTTGAGCAGCACTACTATTTACATTTTGGGGTCATTTGTCCCACACAGACAACCTCCTTGGGCCCCGCACTCACCAAGTCTCACAGATGGGAGCTCTCCCTCCACCTCTGCAGAGTGCAGGGCGCTTGCTTCCATTTCCCAGCTCCAGCTGAGCCCGCTCTCCTCAGCTACCCGCACTGCCTTGCGCCTCCCATTGGTCCACGCTCCCTTATCTGTATTCTTTTGATAAGCACGTGGATATCAGATAGTGCCAGGCTAGGATTTTTTGCCACATCGTATAGACATATATTTCTCAATCAACTCACCCTTTAATTATCTTAGGCTGCCTTTTTATTAATATGCAATACACCACCATACCCCGTATTAATGAAGCTTATTATCGGATCCTGATAGAAAGCTTTCCAACTTCCTTCCAATTAACGCGCAGTGCTTCAGAGGAATCCTCTGAATACGGGTGGGAGTTTGGCAATTGCACATCACCTTTTTTTCAGGCAACTTCACTTAAGATGTCCTCGTTAGATTAAAGACTCCTCAAATGCTGATTACCCCCTCCAGTCGGTTCCTTCATTGTTCTCCAGGAGGAGTAGTTGCTTTCATATATTTTCTTTACATTGCGGCTTAAAAGTACCACCTTGGTCTAACACTTCCAAATTATGTTAGACAAACCAGTTTCAGATTGGCACTTGTAAACCAGTGATCCTTAATTAGGTGTGTAATGAGGCTGCAGGCAAGAGTTTCAGGTAGCAGTTCTGTAGGTGGAGGCTGCCCGGGAATGGGTAATTATTTCTCCCTCTTAGATGCCATGCTCTTAATGTGAAGTGGTAGAATGGATCTGGTTTCTAATGGTCGGACTCTATTAGTAGCCCAGCTAGGACTGTTAGGAGCTGTAATCATCTCCAAGTGAGCTGTAATAAAGCTGGGGGTGTGGGGTGTCGTTTGGGATTCATGGTGCATGAAAAGGTTCACGTCTTCCAAAGGAGAGAGGAACGAGCCTGCCTCCAAAATCAGAAATAAAATTACTGGGAAAACTTTGGCTTTCCCAAGCTCCAAACAAAATGCAACAGTGAAACATAGCTGGGGGAAATGGTCTGGAAGCTCACGTGGAAACCGAGTTAGAAAAGCTGGTTTCAAGCTAAAGAACCATCATCCTCAGTGCTGAGTGCTGGCACGCTCTGATTCCACAACAAAGGGGAGCAGTACAGCCATGCAGCTGCAGCATCTCACCTGCTGCTGAGCCCTGCGTGCTCCAGAGAGCATCGCCCGGTGCTGGAGCTGTACATGGGGGAGCGTGAGCAACAGCACTGCACAGCCTGAGAGCTGCGAGGTGCTGAGCACAGCCCCGGCCCCGGGAGTGCCGTGCTTTGCCCTGGCTGCATAACACAGCTTTGGAACATGATATGCCATGGAAACGCTTCAGCAGCCGGGCTATGCAGGCAAGCTCTCAGGGCACTTCCCCTGATATTACAGCAGTGCACTCGTTTTCCGCAAGGAAGGGATGCTCCCAGTGCAGGATCTCACGGGCTTGATCCCCATTCAGCTCTGAACACGTGTTGCTCTTTTCTTGAAGTTAAAAGTGGCTACTCCAACAGCAGGTGAGCCGCCAGGCAGCACCTTCCCAAATTCAACAGTGCGAAACTCCCAAGGTACAGCCACCGTAGGAAGATGTCAGCAATACTGGTGGGCTCTGCAAGCAGTTGTGAAGCATTGCAGAGGGATGAGTAAAGCCATCTGCATGGGCTGTGATGGGAAGAGGGCTGTGACCCCACGCTTCCTGATCTAAACAGCCTTTCTAGTGCAGCTGACAAGATGGTGCTGCTGACGAGCTGGCCTGAGTGGTGGGCGTCTGGTGCTCCTCATTACCATCTATCAAATCATCATAGATTGGTACAGCTGCAGTAGGGTGGCCTCTGGGGACCTGAAAAATACTGCCCCAGGTAATGGGTGCACAGTATGGCCCAGCAGCACAGAACGGGTTCTCACAGCCCTCTGCAGTCCCTCTCTTTTCCTCCCTCCCGCCAGGAGCGGTCAGACAGGAAACGGATCATCACAGAATCAATGAGGGTGGCAAAGACCTCCAAAATCACCAAGTCCAACCCATCCCCAGCATGCCCACTGACCACATCCCTCAGTCCCACAAACCGAGAGTTCTTGAATCCTCCAGGAACAGTGATTCCACCACTCCCTGGGCAGCCTGTGCCACTGCATCACCACTCTTTGGGAGAAGAAATATTTCCAAATACCTGGCTTGAATCTCCCTCTGGCACAGCATTACCTCTTGTCCTAGAGTGTAGAGCGCAGACTGCCTATGGCACAGGAAGGCACTCAGATTCATGTGCAGCTGTCTGCAGATGTTAGCAGGGCCATTCCAGATGTGGGGCATGGGTTCATGTGCTGGTTGGTTTCATCTAAGTTGTTTCTCTGGGCATGTGGAATGGATGCACCTGGCCTGGGCATGGGAGCTGCTTTCTGAGATGAGGAGCTGTAGTGTGTCATCGTGGTGGGGTGTTCCAGTCTCTGGGGTTGTCACAGCAGCAGACCTCAGAGGCATCTGGTGGACAAACTCTTGCTGTGCAGATAAAGGCCCTTGATACAGGCGCTCTGACTGTGCTCTGTGCCTAAACTTGCCTCTAATGTGTCTGTGCCATCACGCTGCTTGTCAGAATATGAAGTTGGTTTGATAAAGTTTACGAGGCATGCGAATGACACCAAAAGCATCCTGCATGCTGTGAAGGCACCACTGTGGAGCACTGTGCTTCAGATACTTTCGAACCCATGACTTTCTTGATTTAGCTGCACTCCTACCTCTCAAGAACAAAACAGAGTGTTCGGTTGCTGTTCCATCTCTACTGAGGGCGGCAACCATAGAGACGTTTATGCCTCTGCACTCTTGGCTGCACCTTTTGCTACAGCTTCACTTGCAGCCATGCTGACTTCTCACCCTGATACCTGCCACAGAGCTTCCCCTCTTCATGGCAAGGAAGTTCAGCAGTACAAGATAAACTGCTGCTGCTGCTCAGAGCTACCTGCACGGTGATCTGTGTGCAGTGTGGTCTTGGAGATCCGCATGGTCTCTGCAATGGAAGGATGCGCTAAGAGCATCTGCAGAGCAGAGGGTGAGATCCTTCAGTGAGGTAAATCACTGTATTTCTTTTCAATTTGGTATAGATTTAATTGATTGGGAATCTGATTTGCAGTGCACAACTCATCTTCCTCCCTCGATGCACAAAGTATTAGATAAATAAATTATAATGATATATTCCTGTGGGATTATTCTGCATCCAGTTCCAGGATTATTACCAAGTCGTAATAATTAGTGCAATGGCATCCTCATACTAATTTGTTTTGTTCTTTTCTACGCTGATAATCTTAGTACGGAAACCCCATTTTCTCCATACAAACCATCATGTTTACACACAGAATCATAGAATCACAGAATCATTAATGTTGGAAAAGACCTCTGGGATCACCAAGTCCAACCCCAACCCATCACCCCATATCTAACAACCATGACCCAAAATAGAATCACAGAATCATTAAGGTTGGAGAAGGTCCTCTAAGATCCTCAAATCTAACCCACCCCACCCTGCCCACTCATAGAACCATTAGGGTAGAAGAAGACCTCCGAGATCCCCAAGACCACCCCAACCCACCCCTACCATGCCCACTAACCATGCCCCCATTTGCCACATCTCCGTGTTGCTTGAACACCTCCAGGGTGTTCCAGGTACTCTCAAGAATTCCAACTCACTCCTTTGTCCATGTAAATGCTAACAATAAGAACCTATCAAGGCTGGAGAAATAATTTGGGAAAATGAGCAAAGCTTTGGGAAGGTTTCATTCCATTATCTGGATTTATAAGATGGAACACCAACAGGTCACACCTTGCTCGCAGTGAGCCCGTAGGTGTTTTGCCATGGACTTTGTAAGAAGTGGAACTGGGTCTGCACTTGCTATTTAGAATGAACTCGGCTATATATTAAATTAGACTTCCACTGTTGCAGAATGTTACAGGAAAGTAAAACCGGTACCGTTAAATTACAGATAAAGGGGGAGAGTCCAAAATTTCCAAAATGTTCTCTTTTTCTTTTTTAACGACTGTCATTATATTTTAATGTGTTTAATAATACAGCAGAGGTTAAATGAAACATGAAAAAGGGATGTACATTAAAACTGAGATAACTCTTCCTTCAGTGAAGTGGAACCCAGCAGATGTAGCTGCACACTGTAATTGCTGCCTGTTTCCTGTCAGTCTGATTAAGTTGCATTGTCCCTGCTCCAAGTGTAAGAATCAGTGGCTTCCCATAGGGCACAGCATGGGACAACTGGCTTATGCAGTCAAATGACTATGTGCACCTCCTGCTTGTCCTGTTAATAGTATAGACAGACAATATACATTGATGACTTATAAAATCAATAGGCTGTGTAGCGGGGCGGAGACGCAGCGCCTTCCATCTTAGCAGCACTTCAGTCAAGGGCCAAGGTTTTTTGGAAGAGCTAAATCCCACAGCTCGGGAGGCCAAATAACCCCGGTGCGTGGTTGTTCCAGCTTTGTTATATTAATTTTGCTTCTTGAGAGTTATTGTGCACCTCCTAATGATATTCTTTTACTCTTTTCAAAACACAGCGCTGCTCATTTTGTTCGCAGTTATTCATGTTTTCCTTTCTGTAATAAATCCCTACTTACAGGATTAAACTGCTAATGGTAAAATCTAGTACCTATCTGGGGAACGCGGGGCCAGATTCCCAGCTGCTATAAATTGCAGTAGATCCACTGAAGCCAGTGGGGTTACTCTGATTTAAAACAGCTGTCGGACTTGCCTGAGAGGTCCGTGAAGTGATATTTTGTTTGTATTCCATTCAAAAAGAATGCGATGTGCCTCATTCAGCAGAGCATTACCCTACTTCTGTCCTGGAGTAATTCTGCTGCTCGCCGCTGCGTTACAACGCTGCACGGCTCCGGCAGCGCGGAGGTGAGTCGGGGCTGTTACTTATCATTATTAACTGGCTTTTACAAGAGGCCTCCAATTACTTACTGCTAAACTGTAGGTGTGGTGGCGCGTTTGCGTGTTTGCGTTCAGTTGCAGCAGAGCTGTGTTTCAGCACGTGGAGGTGCGCTCAGTTCTGCTCACAGGCACCCATACAGTACAGGAGTCGGGGCACAAGAGGTGGCAGCCAGCCCCCAGGTGCCTCCGTTCATCCACTGATTCACCCCCTATAGGTGTCCCCCGCTCTATTGATCCAACCGTCTATCCATCCATCCTGGGTTATGCCCATCCATCCCCGGGTGTCCCGATTTATCCAACACAGGCACCCATGCTCATTCTGTCGTGCCCCATACATGCTGGGTGCCCCCATCCACTGCAGGGTACTCTTATCCATCCTGGGGTGCTCCATCCATCCAGGTGCCTCCATCCACCCCAGGGTACTCTTTTCCATTCTGGGTTGCCCCTTCCATACAGGTGCCCCCATCCACCCCAGGGTATTCTTATCCATTCTGGGGAGCTCCATCCATCCTGGGTGCCCCCATCCACCCATCCCAGAATGTCCCATCCATTCCTCTCAGAGTGCTTCCATCCATCCATCCCAGTGTCCCCAGCAGTGCCAGATGCTGAGCAAGGCCAGGTACACCAGTAACACCTCACTGCTGGGTAATTTTGGTGGCAGACCCCCATGGGTGCACCCACGCTGAGTCACCACACTGACACGGTTGCCTGCGTGGAAAGCAGCAGCCGAGTGGGAGGGCTGAGGATTACAGTTTTGGATTTAGGCATCTGTCCATTTAAAGTCCTGTTTTGGCTCTTTAATCTCTGGTTGGATCTGGGACCTTGCTTTCTAAAATTGGAAATTGATATTAGAAGTCATTCCTCAACACATGTTTATTTTTCAATTTATCGAACATACCTATTACGCTCTCCAGACACATGTGCTTGATTGTAACGATTATCATATGCATTTCTAAGGCACTCATCACCATAATATCAAATGTCATTGTAGAAATTATGAAAGAGCATCAGCATTTCTTCCAAGGGAAGGAGCCGGTTTCCTCTTTTCCCACCGCAACAACAAAATCACAGAAATCAGTCTGACTTCATGCCACTTTTGTTCCAGCTCAAGACAAAACAACCGCCTCCCCAGTGACACGTGCAACATGCACCTGAAGCCAGAACCCGTGCAGCCTGCCAACAGCCCTGCAGGAAGCAAGCCCAGGGCTGGGAGGGCTCAAGGGAAGGAAATCCTGGGTTCAGTCGCGAGAACTGACCTGGATTCTGGCTGCTTCCACCGTGCTCCTTTTTCTAACACAGTGGAAGTTATGAAGGGTTTCTGGAGCAAAATTCAACTTCAAGATTTGTCTAGACTGAGGGCTCTAGCTCTCAGGGTAGGGTTGCACGTGCTCTTCTCTATGCCAAAACCACCATATATGTCAGGAAGAAGGCAGATGTCAACATGGGGTCTTGGTGCTGTACACATTTTTCTGGAGGTGGAAGGCACAGATCCAGCATTCTACAACATAACTTCTTTTTTGTCCTGTAAGTACAAACAAACAAACAAACAAACAAATAAATGCTGCATTTTATTCCTTCTTCCCCAAACCGTGAGGTTTACGCCCAGACTTGAGTTCCCAAAGTCCACAGGGATGTGAGGTGTTGGCAGCAGAAGGGCCTGCTGGATGCAGAGGTGCATGCTGTGCCGCAGCGACATGGAGGCACAGCAGCAGGCAGCGAGGGGCTGTGTGCGGAGTGCTGACTTTGCCCAGTGCCTTCTCTTCCTCTTTGTGCCTTTTTTTGCGATTATTTTTTGTGCTTCAAATGCTCAAAAATCCCTTGGAGAAAATAATAATTAT
>PPHD01018997.1:0-14293 GCA_002909625.1 Bambusicola thoracicus | reverse complement strand
CACCTGTGCCCCTGCAGCTGACTCAGTGCTCGCCTCAGGTGGTCAATCAGAGGTTCAGGCCGTGATTCAACAGTTCCCATACACAGCTCCCTGCTCTTGCTGCGGATTTGCTGTCAGGCAGGGCTTTGCAGCAGTAGGGCCGTTGGTTTGCATCTCCCGTACCTAATTATCTCTGCAGCAGGATTTCATGCCTGTTTCCACGAGATGGCATTGCTGAGGCTGGTAAGGAAGGGGAAGCAAGGAGGACGGGGATGGGAAACAGTACCATTTAAAAATAAAATGAAAATGAGGAGCTAGGAAGAAAACCTGAGCTTTCAGTGAGGTCCCAGCATGCCTGAGCATGGCAGGGAGGGGAAGTTGGTGTTTTCAAATGCATTTCTCCAGCACAGCTCTGTAACCTCATCATCATCATCATCACCTGACACAGGCAGCGCCACACCTGCCTGCTTTATGCACAGCACTGTTGGCTCATGAATCAGCTTCTGTTCGTAGCAGGGCTTGCTGAAAACCATCTGTGTCCCCATTCAGAGTCATGTTGGGTTGCTTATTGTTTTGGTAGAAGCCCAGTATGGGTCACTTCTCAGCCCAGAATAAGTGCACCATGCCCCTTGCCTCCTGGGGTTGGGCAGTGATTGGCACAGCAGTGACCGACCAGGTCCATGATGAGTCTTTGTACGCGGGGTTTGGGTGGGGGCAGAATGTGGTTTCGTTCTGCTCTGAGCTGAGACCCCCCAGAAGATCGGCATGCCTGATTTTCCAGTCTTCTGCATTGAAATGGGCCTACATCAGAACATTTCTGCTTATTTTGACTCTCTGCAGAGCCCAGCCCAAACCTCCCAAGTCAGGCATCTCCCTTCAGGCCCCATATCTTCTTTCAAACCGTATGGATTATCTGGGGTACCAACTGCACAGAAGCAGAGCTGAAATCTCGAACCTGCTGTGAGCCATGAGCAAATCTGAATTAAACCCTCCAGGTTTTCAATTTTCCCTTTATGCAGCTACACCGTTAATTACTGCACTGCTTGTGCATCACTCCCAGAGCATCTTCACAGCTCCCCTGCTGTATTTCTATGGAAACATACCCGTGGCTTTGTCAAGCTTGTTTTTGCTTTTAAAATAGCTATAGAGGACCAGGTTTGGACCTTGTGTTTGATCATGTCTCTCATCTGACCCCAAGGTCCCTGCTGCTCCAGGACCACAGGCCACAGGCTCCTGTTGGGGCCAGGAGAGCTGGAGGCGCTGCACAGAGCAGCAGGGATGTCCCTATGGGAGCTCCTCTCCTCACTACTAAAGGATGGGGGAAAGCTGTGTGTGGGGTGAGGTTCTGCCATCCTGCTTGGAAACAGCAGCGGGTACAAAGAGGAACCCTGGTGCTCTGTGAGTGCAGTTTTGGGGAAGGCAGCACTGTGAGCTGGCCTGGGGCTTTGCCTGGGGCGTGCAGCACTGCAGAGCATCTGTTATTAACAAGGTGCTCCTGCAACATAAACAGCAATAACACTGTGCGCCTCTGGGGCCTCCTGGGAGGGAGCTGGCATGGTGCTGTCTTTCACCCTGCAGCCTCTGCCAGGTGGCTGTTACCTCTCCTAAGCATTGCTTTACCAGCACAGGATGATGCCCTGGTGTGCTGTCAGCCCCATCTTCAAGGAAGATCCCCAGAGGTCTGCAGAGGTCCCCAGAGCACTATGGCACAGTGCAAGCAGCCCCTTGCACCTCCTCCACCTTTGCACTCGGCATCATAGAATCATAAAGGTTGAAAAGACCTCTGAGATCATTTAATCCAACCACCAACCCATCCCCACCATGCCCACTAATCCACATCCCACCCCTTGGTCAGTCCTAAGCACCTCCCAAATGCAGCCTCTGTTGTTCAGGCATCCTGTGCTGTGTGGGTACACCTTCTCCTGCTCTACAAGTTTGCAGTGGGTCCAGGAAACAGCCCCAAGTGGACACCCTGAATTCTGGGGCTCTGGGCAGCCATTGGGCACCTCCGCCCTCCACTTATGGTCTCATTTGGGTGAGAAAGGCTTCTGGGGAATCTGCTGTGGGTGAGGGAAGGAAATATATGGAGGAGAGGCAGCTTTGGACGCTTCTCCCAAAATTATTAAGCAGTATAAAAGTGATACTGCTAGCTTTTCAAGGAGGCGTGGGTGTGTTATTTTTTCCCTTTAAGCAGAATAACATTAGGGGGTTAACTCAAGCCTATTCAGCATGGAAAAAATAATAATGAAGGGCCTTGGTAATTGATATTAGAGTTGAGCAGGTTAAGGAGAATATCAGAACTCCACTGCAAGAGCAGCCCCTGCTTTACGTCAGGGAAATGGGCCCATAAACCTCAGGGTCCAGGGGTGAGAGGCAGGGAACGGCTGGCATTGGGTGCCCATGGGTGCTCCCATCCCTGCCTGTGGCCATCCCAGCACCTACCCCACATAGAGCCAGAAAACCAGCCCCTCTCAATGACACACACACACATACACACACACAGAGCTCCACACCTTTGGGGTTGGTTGGTTTGGTTTTTTTTGTTGCTGTTGTTACTGTTGGTTGGTTTTTATGTTTGTTTTGTTTGTGTTTTTTTTTTTTTTCCACTGTGGATGTTGTACCAGTTTTATTGGTAAAATTAACAATGAAGCCTCACAAACGCTGGAACATGCTTTTCCTTTTAAAGAATTTCCACTGGACCTTAATGGTGAGCATCCAGTCGTTGACATATAAACTCTTACAAGCTGATGTGCACACATGCGCCGGGGGGAGACGGTGGCAGCGTCCTGGTGTCAGGGATGGTTTCTGCGCTACGCACTGGGAGCCCACGATTCATTTGCCAGCCTTCTGGGCCTTCTGGGCAGACTTGGTGACTTTGCCGGCCCCGCCGCTCTTCTTCTCCACGTTCTTGATGACGCCCACGGCCACGGTCTGCCGCATGTCACGGACAGCAAAGCGGCCTGGGGAATGGAGGAGGATGTGAGTGACGTGGCTGTGCCACCCCCTGAAAGGTTCTGATTCTTCCCCTGATCAGTTTTGTGTCAGGGTAGAGATAGGGGAGCTGAGAAACGCTCCTGCACAGCCGCTGTTGGGTTGCAGTGATTCTCAGAGGGAAACCCCAGCCCAGTAGAGAGCCTGTGCCGCCTGCCCTAACCCAGCTCATGCATCAGATTTTGCAGATGGAGCAGCAATGGAACACATTCACCTCCCTCTGCCCCCCGTCTGACCAGTGGGAGGTTCAGCATGACCGGTGTGAGGTCTGCACTCGAGCAGCCTCCATGCCCCTCCATGAGACACCACGCAGGAGCCATTCCCTTACCAAGGGGTGGGTACTGGGAGAAGCTCTCCACACACATCGGCTTGCCAGGAATCATCTCCACGATGGCCGCATCACCCGATTTCAGGGATTTGGGGTTGTCCTCCAGCTTCTTGCCGGAGCGTCGGTCGATCTTCTCCTTCAGCTCAGCAAACTTGCAGGCGATGTGTGCGGTGTGGCAGTCGATGACAGGTGAGTATCCGGCGCTGATCTGCCCGGGGTGGTTCAGGATGATCACCTACGGGACACAACAAAGGTCCAAAGGGACTTGGCTATGGGGTTTTGCACAGCTCGGTGCCAGCAAGGACCAGCAAGGTTGGGAAATGAACGCCATCTCATGTCACACATAGAGAAGAGCTAATTGGCTTTCATGGCAGAATCCTTCCTTTGTTTAAAGCGTTACTTAAGCTATTATTTATTTATTCAGCATACAGGTTGCAGGTACCTCACTGTGAGGGATGACCTAGTCCTGCTCTTCTCCAGAGCCAGCTGCATTTGGGAGAGGGAGCAGCCATTTTCATGTGCACCAGCACGCAAATTGTAAACCCAAGGCTTAAACCCCAAGCAACCTCTAAAATGTTCAGCTTTCCCTGTTGGGTATGCTGCTCCCCTAGGTGTTACCTCCTCAATGTCAGCTGGGCAAGGCTGTGAGCTGCTGGGGACAGAATGGAATGGAATGGCACAGAGGAATGGAATGGAGTGGAAGGGAGTAGAGGAAAAGTGGAATGGAACAAGAATAGAATTCTCCTCAGCTGACCTGAGACGTGAACTGTGCTGCCTCCTGCGGAGGGTCTGACTTGCTGTCCCCACAGACATTCCCACGGCGGATGTCCTTGACGGAGACATTCTTCACGTTGAAGCCAACATTGTCTCCAGGCAGGGCCTCGCTCAGCGCCTCGTGGTGCATCTCCACCGACTTCACCTCAGTGGTGATGTTCACAGGAGCAAAGGTGACCACCATGCCGGGTCTCAGGATGCCAGTCTCCACTCGGCCCACGGGAACTGTGCCAATTCCTGCAGGAGCAAGGAGAGATCAGAGCAGAATGTCACCCACAAAGCACGTGATGGGCAGGGGGCCATCTCCAATGGCTTTGATCGGAGACTGCGTTTGTTACTTGCTAAACCAAAAAATCAGTTATTAGCTGCAAGATCAACTTCAGGGTCTTCAAAAATATCATTAATCAGCCCTTTCTACCCAATGTTTTGGAAAAAAATAAATAAATATGGGGTTGCATCACAGTTTAAAGGCCATGAGCAACCACGTGCCCTGGAAATTTTTCCTTCACAGCAGTCATTCTCTCCTGCGCAGAGGACCAGGAACATTGCAGCATGTGTGCAACAGCACACCTGGATGGACTCGTCATCCTCACTGCATCAGGGGACAGGATGGCTGATTAGATGAATGGGACATTCTGCACCTTATGTCAACAGGAGATTTGAGGAAAACTCACCTTTAGACCGAGGTGATTAAGAGAAAAAAACCTGGAAAAGAGGCTGGTGGGATCCATCCACTCTTCCACACCAACTCTATTGCCTTCAGTTCCACCCCTCCCACAGTGTCCCTGTTCCCTAAGGACCTGTCTAATCCCTCTACAAAACCCTGTCCTTCCCCCAGCTGAGACAGAGGAGGATGCAGAACTGCCCACCACCCCTCATCTCTGTTCCAAACAAAAGCTTGCGTTAAAATGCTCACTAAAAGCGAGGGAGCAACATTCAATGTGGCCCATTTCTGCAATGCACATGCTCTTTGGAAAGTATGGAAAGGGCTGGAAAGGGCTCTGCAGGGATGCTCAGTGTTGCCAGCAGGAGCAAAAGGATATTTAAAGCCCTGAGAAGTGCCCACGTCATTGTCCGTGTTCCCTAAAAGGCTGGTCCCGTGGTGCAGCTGGGCACACGGAGGTGCTGCTGATGGACACCAGCATTTGGGAGCATCAGTGACCACTGTCAAGCAGAATCTCATTCCTGGCTGGTCTCCACCTGGTTCTGCCAGCCGTGACCTCCGGGACACCCAAATCTGCAGCCATTTTGGCATCGTGTTCACCGAGGAGAGCTCACTGCTATCCTCTCACATCTCTGGGCATCTTCGGGCACGTCCGCCTCCAACCCAAAGTCTCACATGGGATCTCTGCCCTGGAGCAAATACCCTTCTCTCCAGTATTATTTGAAGTTCAAGAAATCTAATCCCTCCAGCTTCCCAATACCTGGAAACATCATCCCCAGATCCCTGTGGAAGGAAGGCTACAGTTCCAAAGAGTCACGCTGATGGTAGCTCACCTCCAATCTTGTAGACATCCTGGAGGGGCAGGCGCAGGGGTTTGTCTGTGGGGCGGGTGGGGGGCAGGATGGTGTCCAGGGCCTCCAGGAGGGACACCCCGCTCGCGTTGCCTTCCTTGCGCTCCACCTTCCAGCCTTTGAACCAAGGCATCTGCAAACAGAACAGCAACAGTATGCACTGAGTGTGCCTGTCCTCAACACCCTGAGATGGTCCCACAGAGGTGTCCCACTAGGACAACTTGTGTGGAGCTGGTTTAGCTGCAGCCTGGATTTATTTGGGTTCAGTACGGTCTTTGCATTCCACCATCTCTGCATGTTCACCTGCATCCCTCCCTCCAGCTCCATCCCCATTCTCCCTTCTCTCCCAGAAACACATGAAACATCCATGAGCAGAAGAAAAAGGATGAAAGTGGTTAAACCCAGCAAACCTGAGCCTCCATTCCTAACCCAGAGGTGTTGCCTTCCCACGCCAGCCACATGTATCCAGCCCTCAGCACAGGAACTGCAGAGCCAGTGAGTTTCCTCAAAGCTCAAGCTCCCATCATTAACAGCTGAGCTTTAATTCCTGTTGCACTCCAACTTCATCTTATAAAGCAGTCACGTTTCTCCAGTTTTGCCCACACTGTACCCCATACATCCCAATCTTGCATCACAGATGAGGTGTATTTGGGCTGCAGTACCCCTCAGAGCAAAAGACTCCAAACCCACAAGTGGCCTCGTTCTGTCAGCTGCAGCAACAGAAAGCCAGCTTAATGCAAAACCCCATTTGCCAAAAAGGTAGAAAATGTCAAACTGTCATTTTTTTGGTTAGCCTAGCAATGCTGTGCATCAGGGCCAAGGGCTACATTCTCCCATGTAGGGCTCCAGCCCCACGTCCATGCAGCCCGATGGGATGCAGCTGCTACACCACTGCACGAGCATAGAATCACAGAATGGCTTAGATTGGAGGGGACCTTAAAGACCATCTAGTTCCAACCCCAACCCTGGCTATCTGCCCCCTGATGCACGTACAAGTCACCTGGCTGCCTCTTCCTCTAGTGAAAGCCAGCTGGAAATACGTGAGTGAGAATAATCAGAGCTTTTTTGGGGGATGAGGAGTAGGAAGAGAGAGATTTGCACTGGATTCCCACCCGAGCTTTCCTAGAAGCAATGCAGTGTGGGGAGGTGGACTCTGTCCCCACAGAGGTGAGAGGGAACCCTGAGAACCACATCATGGGATACAGAATGTCCGTGCATCCTTTCAGCAGAGCTTCCCTGGACCCCCAGCCCCACAGCCAGTTCTTCCCCCCTGACTCTCCCAGCCTCCCATCTGAGGAACGAAGCCAGCGAGGCCCATCCTGCCCTGTGCCTCCCCTCCGCAGCCTATTAATAGCGAATTGTTCAGGATCATCTTCCCTGCCCAGCAGCTGCTGACATTTGGAGCCTGATTTGGAGGCACCCAGGAACTATGCAGCTGGGCTTGGCATGACCGCAGCTGACCTTATCCCAGCTCCACTCTACAGGGGAAAGGAATCTCCCAAAAACCCACTTGTTCCAAGCTAGCCCCAAGCTTCTCATGAGCTGTCTTTCCTGTGCAAGGCTGTGAGCTACATGCCAAGTCAGTGTGAGGTTGCACTGCAGCACTCCTCTAGCTCAGGCTCTCAATCCCAACCTCCCTTGGCTGTACTTGGACATGTTGCCTCCCTCCTTTTGGAGTGCTGACCCCATATCCTCAAGTGAAGTCCTAAGTCTCCCTGAAGCGTTGAGTTTCCAGTTGGCTTCCCAAGGTACCACTGCGTTTCAGCACTGAGCAACATGCTCAAGGTCACAAGACCTTCTTTAGTCTTTAGAAGACTGAAGCTGGGGGAGCTTTTTCTGCAAAAAAAAGATGTAACAACTGCTACTGGCATCTGGTCTGACAAAGAACCCCCACGCCTCTTTAATCTTTTTCTCCCCTGCCATCGTATGAAGAAATAGCGCCGTATCATTGCATCATCAGCACTGATACATAAAAGGAGAGGCCAATTTGGAATCAACTGGCCAAGGAGAAACCTCAAATGGATGTTCAAGGAAATCATGGTACCTTCCCATGCAAAAATAGCCTTAAAAATTGGAGTCCCAGTAGTGGAACATGGGTGCAGCTGATATGGCACCGATGCAAAGAAGCACCCACTATGCAGCACGTGTTAGCCCGGCTGTGCAGTGGGAACTGCTCCAACCCTGCAACCAGATCACGTTGTTTGCCTGGGAAAACAATGCCCTAAAACCACTCATGCTGTTCCTGCTGAGCATGACAATTGCTGTGGATGGCTCTAACGTCAACACGGGTCTGACGAAGCAAAATTTTCAAATTAGATCCCAGAAGCACGGCCCTACAGATCATGTGAGGATGCTCACGGAGAGCCACTGGGATGTCTGGCCATGGTACAACAAGAAGCATGCACACTGTGCCCATTCATCCCAGCACAATCACAGCGACGTGACAAACATCTACACCGGCAACGTGGGTCATTGTGCATGATGGGTGCATGAAGCACGCCTGTGGCTTTCACGGCACCAAAGCCAACTTCAGCCTGGATGCAGATATTAAGAGTGGGGGAACAGCACGACACAACACACACTTACATTGGGGGATGGCTCCAGCATGTTGTCCCCGTGCCAGCCCGAGATGGGCACGAAGGGAACCGTGGCTGGGTTGTAGCCGATCTTCTTGATGTAGGCGCTGACCTCCTTGACGATCTCATCATAGCGTTTCTCGCTGTATGCAGGCTCCGTGGAATCCATCTTGTTGATGCCCACGATGAGCTGCTTCACCCCCAGGGTGTAAGCCAGCAGGGCGTGCTCACGGGTCTGCCCGTTCTTGGAGATGCCGGCTTCAAACTCACCGACACCGGCAGCAACAATCAGTACGGCGCAGTCAGCCTGGGAGGAGAGAGATGATGAGCTGCTGCTGTCCCTGAGAATGCCGCTCCTGGGAGCTCTGAGTATGTCCCAAAGGGAACATTACTCAGAATGAACACGCCTTAGGCAGATGCCTTGCCAGCTGCTACCCAAAACCCTGCTGATCTACCTCAACCCTGACCCATGTTATTTTATTCTTGCCAACTGTGCAGGCTTTTGCAATATGCTGGACAACAGGATGGATCTTTCTAAGTTGTGTGGATCTAACCAGGACCGCATCTTGACCACCCATGCACGCAGGGCCAAAGCCTCACCTAAAACCCCACTAAAGTCATTTCAGCAATCTCCATGGTTGATGGAGGAGCTCCCAGAGCTTACTCCTGTCCTCAGTGTCAATGACAGAAGCTGTCTGCGATTGGCAAAAGGCGTGCACTACCCAGCTGGCCTCAAGGAGCATGCAGCAAGGCTCACCCAGTGCCCATGAAGGGCTCTGGGATGCAGAAAAGCCCTGCAGTGCAGTGCAGCAGGGGGAAGCTACCTTACCCTGGAGACACAGACCACAGTTTGGCATTGTGGTGTGGTTTATGGAACAAAGATGGCTGTTTTGAGAAAGAGGAAAGAGAAAAGACCCACAGAGTCTCATCTGGCTAATGAAACCCAACGGTCTGTGGGAAGCTTCTTGTATGCCCAAGTTATCTGAGGCTAAAATAACATGGGAGACACTCTCACAAAAGACCTATAGCTCACAACATCCTGCTGCTTCTCAGAGTCCATATTCATCCCCAGCAAGGGAAGTGGTGTAGAGAAACCACTCCTTTTTGCCCAAGGAAACCCTTTCCTCAGCATCCAGAGAGGGACCTGGTGCCAACTCTTGCATGGACCCTGCTTGCCACTGCTCACTGGTGCCACCTCAGCCTCCCACATCCAGCAGCTCCTGGCTTCCCGTGCTCACCTGGGATGTCCCGGTGATCATGTTCTTGATGAAGTCCCTGTGGCCGGGCGCATCGATGATGGTGATGTAGTACTTGGTGGTCTCGAATTTCCACAGTGAGATGTCAATGGTGATGCCACGCTCACGCTCGGCCTTCAGCTTGTCCAGCACCCAGGCGTATTTGAAGGACCCCTTCCCCATCTGTCCAAGACAAAGATGTGAGCTGGTCAGAGCCACAAACCCAGGGCAACCCCCACTAATGGAGTGCGTCCCATCTCCCATAGCCATGAAGGCAAAGGGTCACGTTGCCAACCCCCTGAAATCAATGGCAGCTATCATCCATTTGTCAATATACACAGAGGAAAGGAGATATAGTCCTAAACACATTCCCTGGTAGGATGGAGAAGAGGTTGGAAGCAGAGCTATGAAGAGGATTTGTGGTGGGACTGGATAAGAAGCTGGAGCCGGGGATCAGCAAGGTCTCCTCTATGAGATGCCACAACCCTGCGGGGCTGCTGTGAAATCACACTGATACAGAATTACATAGCAGTGCTGGGAGGCTTCTTGCTGCTGTATTTTAATCTTTTAAGCGAACACGAGGCGGTTGGATAGAAGGAAAAGCCATTGCTAAGTGAGGGAGCCCCAAACTAACAGGATGTAGCAGGGGAATGGGTTAAAAAGAAAATGAAATGCAGGAGGGTTGCTAGGAGCTGAACAGAAACGTGATTGATTTTTGCCACAGAGTGTGCGAATTTGCACGAGAAGCGACTGCGAGCTGCAGACAGACCAACTGTCACTGCCAAATGGCCCAAATCCCAGCCAACATTGTCATGTAGAAAAATCACGCTGGGTGAGATGGGCCACTGAAAATCTCTCTGGCCTGAAATAAAGCACAAGCCCTGCTAAAATCAAGGATGCTGCTTCCTTTGGGCCGGTGTCCTTTGATGCCACCAAGCAAAGCCAGACCTTCCCCAGGCTCTGAACAGGGATCCCGCACTGATGGGGGAGGACGAGCTCAGCTCTGCCCCGCTGCATCCCAGGGCAGCCCAGGTGGACCAGAGGGTTAACGTGTGTCAATCACCAGACCTTGGCTGGAAAGGCAAGCTTTCTAAGGTGGAAAATAGAATTCAGCTAGAGAAATAGGTCATTTGCTGATGATGTAATGTGCTGTAACTGCCGCGCAAGGACGGAGGTGCTGTACCACGGTCCCATGTCTGCAGCAGCGATTTCTTCTGGAGCATCAGTGCATAAAATTCATAATGGGCCATTATAGATCGCCGGTCCGGAGGGAAATGCCTCCTGCTGGCAGGCAGCGAGCGCTCCAGCGCTGCTCGCCGGGGAGGATCGGGGAGGATGCTGCAGCACCGCACCCAACGCACCCCGCCTGCACCGGGATGGGATCGCAGCCCCGTGCCCGAGCAGCACGAGGAATTAACGGTGCCAGCCTCTTTATGTAACAGCCGAGCGCCGCGATGACTTTGCAGCTTGCTCGGGTGGGGGATTACAGCCCAAATCCTACAGCCAGAGCAAACCTCCCCTTCCTCAGAGGGAGTGCCGGGTGATGCCGCAGCCCCAGTGGGCAGCCCGGAGCTCTGTGCCTGCAGGAGCAGGGGGTGGAAAAATCCAGAATCACATCTTTGCTCCAATATGGCAAAAGATGCAGAGCGGGAGCTGGGAGGTTAACCCTTTCCAGCATGCACCCCCACTCCCTCCCTTGCTGGGGGATATTTAGGGCATCACTAGAGCGTGCTAATTTACTGTCCAAGCCAAGAGGAAGGTTAAGGAAAAAGGGATTTATTTTGTGCAATGCATTGATAATGAGGCACGCTCAGGCTGGAGCTCAACTAGAGAAGCCCCCCTCAGCCTTTCAGCCATCAGCACTATGCTTAGGGGTGGGGAACCTGAGGCACAGAGCAGGCCCCAGGGTGCAGCTTCACGTGAGGGCACTCAGCTGATCCTAAAACCCAGCATTTCCTCACAGCAACCGCAGGGATCCATACCCAACCAAAAGCTGTCCATTCTGCGTACCCCCCTGCTACATCCCATCAGACATAACCTGAAGAGCAGCGAGATCCTTTACCTAGCAAACAGCTCCCCTCCTTCCATAGGGTATATTCAGTTACCCAGAGCTGTTGTTGAAAAAAAAACCCACTGCATTATCCAGCACTGCACAATACCTTCACTGTTTGGTGCCAGAACTGCCTGAATTTCCTCCATCAGCCCCCAGCAAAGGGACAGCTTTCTGTTTGGAGATCACAAACACTGCTGGTTTGGGGGGTTTTCTTTAGGTTTCTTTTTCTATTTTTTTTACAAAAGAGAACAATTCCTCTCTCGGAGGTGCTGCTGCTTCTGCCCCTGAGATCTAAAGGGGAAATAAAATCCTTCCTCTTAGGATAAAGAATATAATAGTGATAATAAATCGGACAGTGTTTTCTGATAGCTGTTTTTGGGTGCACGCAGGCCTCCATTTCCTGAGAATGCCACCTAATGGAAGAAAACCCTTCCCCAGCCCTGCATCAGAAAATGGAGTCGGTAAGCTCAGTCAATAGGCTATTAATAGCAGCTCCAGTCCCTGCGTATTCTGGCAAGTGGGGGGGAAATGTCTGCTCAATTAACACAGCTGCAATCGCATCTGTGATAACCTCCTTGTGCCATACCTGATCCGGAGGTAAGGGGCTGGAAATATACCAAGGGATAGCAGCAATCATTTTAAAATGAGGGAGAGAGAGATGATTTGATTCTAAGGAAGAAGCTCTGCTCTTAAGGGCTGCAAGAGAAGACTGACAATGAGGCAGGAAAAGGGGTGGTGTAGCTCAGATGCTATTGGCACATTCAAAGGGTTCAGACAGACAGCAAGATGTGCTATCAGGGATGGCAGCTCTGGGGGCTTCTTCTTTATTTTTCCTCTCTCTCTTTTCTTTTAAATGCGAGGTTTTGTCCAGAAAAAAAAATGAAGGGATGTCTGCATTAAAGATTTATGGTAGGGTCATGGCGTGATGACGATGAGACCTCTCCTGAGCAGACCCACCCCATGGGTAACACAGCCAGCCTGCTCCTGGCTCACCCATCTCTCTAGAATTTACCATCACTTATTCCCCAGCTCTTCCCATTCTCTCTCATTCCCGTTCTCTTCTGTCCCCCAGAATATTCTTTTCCTCTTTGATCTATGCCAAATGATAGGCGTTGGGTGGTGCTTTGCAGCACGACAGCCTGAGAAATGCCTGCACTATGACATTGCTACAAATGGCACCATTAGAGAGGCTAAACAAAAGAATTCAACTTAAATGCTTATACTCCATGCCAGCTTTCCCATACAGAGGGCTACCAATCGACCCCCATTACGGGGATGGATCTTTAGCCAAGTGGACCAAATTTGCACTCCAGCTGATGCCCTATGATGCTGGAAGGAGATGTTACAGGGTGAAATTCACCGTCATGCACAGGGATTTATCAGGTTTTCCTCCTCATGCACAACATTTAGTGGGAATTTCACGCCCTGCAGCACTGTGGTTCTCCCAGAATCCTCGCCATTACTGCTGGTACCACCATCCATCTTCAGGTGGTGGGATCAGCATTGAGGGCAAGCACCCAATGGACCAACGGGTCACAGGAGCCGGGAAGACTTGGGATGCAGAGGGGAAAAAAGTGATGGGAACAAAGGGAGAAAGGTATGAGAATGGCATCACCAGGAGAAGGGGCGTATTGCCCATGGGACATCAGCATGGAGCAGGGGACATGGCGGGGGACACTCTCCTCACCTCGGCAGCCTCCTTCTCGAATTTCTCAATGGTCCTTTTGTCAATGCCCCCGCATTTGTAGATGAGGTGCCCAGTGGTGGTGGATTTCCCAGAGTCCACATGCCCGATGACGACAATGTTGATGTGCGTCTTCTCCTTCCCCATGCTGGTGGGCTACGCGTGGAGGGCGGGCAGTGGGGGGAGCGCTGGGGACGCAGCTGCGTTTATGGAGAGGCTGTAAGGGGAAAAAAAGGCAGCGTCAGCGCAGCCCCCACCACAGCACTGCCAACCCAGACAGGGGTGCGTGGCCGTGGCTCAGCGGCTCTGCTCATGCTGGGACAGATCCAGCCCGCCCCCGGAGGAGACTGGCCAGGCTATTTCTGGCCACCACGTCCAGCCTCCAGCTCTCAGCAAGATACCACGATTTTATCATCTGCCTTCCTGGAGACCCCCAGCTCCCAAGGCTACGTCATCGGTACCTCGAAGGTGCCCTTCCTCTGTGAAAAAAAGACACCAACCTTCCGATGGCTCTGCACCGCTGCCTTCTAGGTCTTTCCAAACCCTATTCCATTTCCAAACCCTCCATTTCGTGGGCACCCTGGGAGGAGCCATGGGTGCCCGTCCCCACTGGGTGTCTTCACCTCTTGGGTGACAACATGGTGCCCAAAAAACGGGACGGACAAAAATAGCCCTCTCACTCTGCCCTGAGCAGGGCTGCAAAGAGCGGGGCAGGGCAGCACAGCTGAGCCTGCTGTGGGGGATTTTGTGGTATTTTGCTGCCCTGAATCTGGATGAAACAGAGGGAGGAGGCTTAAAACGAAAATCAATAGATCTGTTCTGGCATCTCCCAGGGTTACCATGGTGCCGCAGCTGCTACAGAAGCTCTGCACAATTAGGAGCTTTAATTTGACGTCTAATAAAATCCAATTTTATGAAGCTGCCCATAGAAGCGAAGCAGGTCGGGGGCAGCTTTCTGCTCGCACAGCGATTCGGGCAGGTGGTGACAGCCCCGCTGCCCCCGGCCCTCCTCCCTGCCCTTGAACGAGCGCAGGATCCGGCCATGGCGCAGCCCCGCGCAGGTGCCCGGCGTCGGCTGCTCTCCCTTCTGCGCGCCCAGGGCGCGGGGCTGCCGGGGAAGTGGGGGATTCCTTTATTTTCATTTATTGGTTTGGGGTT
>PPHD01018996.1:3395-14293 GCA_002909625.1 Bambusicola thoracicus | reverse complement strand
TGTATCTGTCAGTCCCATCTGCATTATTAGAAAGCCTCTACAATTTAAGTGTTTCATGATCTGGTTTAAATTACAATTATTCAGCACCGCAGATTGGGACTGTTCTGACACACCTGAACTTCTTCCAGCTCCAATCACAGCATAGGCCATATGCAGGAGCTTGAAGCTTTCACACTGCACAGTGTGCATCTGTTCTGAGGAAATCCTTCTAGGCTGCTTTAATCTTCGTCTTTCTTTCAAGACGGAATGTTGGAATCATTTATTTTGGGGTTGTGGGTTTCTTTTTCTCTCATTACAAAAACAAAACAAACAACAGTAGCAAAGAGATTTCTTTAGCTTCAAGGATGTAATGGCTCAAGTCAGGCAACTGAACTCTGTAAAGATACAAACTTCTGAAAACTCACAAGCAGCCTGAAGTTATCAAAGTCAGCAGAGCTAAAAGAAGCTATTTTGAACCAAGCAGCACCCATGTTCATGGGAGTGCTTATAATTCACACAAGGATGTACGATTATCAATTTCACATTAGAAAGTACTAATTTCAGACCAAGGCTCATGAGGAGATTAGTGACTTGTAACTATTATTTGGTACTACATCAACAAATCATCTAAGCATTTAAATCAGCTTAACAATATTCAAAGGAATGCATGTGATGCTACAGTAGATTTCTTTCCACTAAATGAAAGTAAACAATACACCCAGAAAGCTAACCATAAACCACAGAAGACATGGTGTACTGTACAAGGGTCAGCAGCCTAAATCTGATACAGCGCCCTCCCAATCCAGAGCACGCTGCTCACTGTTACTGGGATAATAACACCATAGAGGGTACGGAACGTCTTCATTGCACAGTGCATATGCACAGTCTAACCTGGGTTGTGACCGTCTATTGTCATGAAATGCCACCTGTCAGGTTGTAATAAAGTAAAAAAATTTGAAAGAAAAAAAAAAATCAAAGCATTTAAATTTTAAATTTGGAACATTATTCTTTTTGTCTTTTCTCTATAGCTAATTTGTGGTTCTGATGTGAGAAAAAGCCAGAAAACAGAGGACGACAACTGATAAATTATTTGTCCACAGAAACAGCATTGTCACAACACCCACTATCACTTAAGTGCCAGTACTCAGTCCTTAGGACAAGGCCTAGCACCTCTAACCAAAGTTCTGTGGGGGATGCCTCCAAATACTGGTACTGACCTACTGTTCACAGCTGAATGGTTTTTAAAGTGTAAGGTACATGGAGGAAAGGGGATGACAACATTGAAAATGCTACTTACTTTTATCTGTCCTTGACTGAACTGTCAGTGGGCACAGTGTCCCACTACCTAGCTCATGTCATACCATTCCTGTGTAGTTTCTTACTAGAACTGACTCCTTCATATAGTTCCTGCAAGCTCTTGTTGGTGCAGTTCCTGATCATAAATCAAAAGATACAGCTGTAGCTATCATTACACTTGTTTGCATTGCAGGGGTGCGGTATGGGAGAGGTCAGCCAAACTCCTTCCTTCTCTCCATAGCAGTTCTGTGAGGAAAAGTCAGGAAATACTCTGTAGTTATTGTACGGGAACAGTAAGAAAACAGAGATACCATTTACTTTGTGTTCAAATAAACCTTTGGTAATTGGAGTCATCTAAAAATATAGATTGGAAACTGCAAAAATAGGTGTCCAGCCTTCTTAAGAGCATCCTGCTTGGTCCTAATGTGAACTTTAGGACATCTAAGTACCTTAAAAAATCTGCTCTTTTATTACTAAAACACCCAAACCTAACAGACATCTGGCAATAGGCACAGTTTTTCTTATAGCCATTTATTAAGAAGCTACCAGATGCTACTACTGATTCTACCAAAAAGTGGTCTACGTATGCTTGAGCTCCATCTACTGTCTGCCACTTTGCACATAAGCATTAACCTATATTGTAAGGTCTAATCTGTCTTTCTCTCAATTTATTCCTTGTACTGGATAAAATAAAGACATGTAAAGGTATATGTACCTTCTTTTTTTTTTTTTTTTTTTTTAATTTTTTGTTAGGAGTCCATTCACAACTTCTGGATCATATTTTCTTCCCTTTTGTGTTGATTTAGCTGTCATTAGTCTAACTTCAATTTTGCTGAACACTGTACAGGAGATCTCTTGCACATAAAAAGGACCCACTAATACAGTTACTAACTGCAGATTTCTGCATTTGAAAGTCTGCCCACTCCAATCTACTCCAATTTCAGCTATAACTCAGAGATGAAAAAATTCTTTTACTTCACCAAGGTAGCTGGAAGAACCTCAAAATGAACCATTAATCAGAACACCCGAATACCCTGAAATACTTGCCTTTTATAGAAAGAGAGATTTTGGATGCATAACATTTGAAAATTAAACCCAAAAGTCACAGGGTTCTGCTGGAGCTCAGTTTTTCATAGCCTCTAGCAGCATGTATGAGTTGAGAATGGCTGTTTTCCCCCACATTTCTGCATGATACACTTTCATGAAATTGAGGAAGCAAATGCAGTAAGCTCACGTCAATTCACTCACCTCCCTTTACTTACTGAAAGACTTGAGGACAAGGAGGCAAATGATCTCAGAGTATTCAACACAGCCACTAAAATTATATTCCCTTATTTATGTATGTGCTTAGTTTCTAACAGCACTTGATGTATAAAACCCTCAATAAGCAAATTCTGCTCCTTTGAGAGTATAAATCTGTAGATGATATCACAACTGAAATATACTTCCAATGCTCTTCCTTCTTCCCTCTCTGCAGGCAGATCTGCATCCAAACAGTATGTTTTCAAAAAGAGGCAAGATGTACAGACACACACAATATACTACTCTTACCCTGATTAGAAGCTTCACCTCCACATGCTTTGTCACTAAGAATACCTAAAATGTTTATTAATAATTTGACTTCTACAAGCTATGTACACGCTCCCTCTTGCGGTTTATGTATTTGTATAAGTTTGAAAATCAACTTCAGTAAAGTGTCACTATATATGAGTTTAATATAAACAGTTTCACATACCAATAAGCCTTTGCTCTTAGTCCACCTACAGATTAGAAAAAGGATCCAAACACGCCAATAACCATTGTTTTTAAAGCTTAGTTCCCACAGCATATTAATGAAGACTCAAAATGAAAAGAAGTATTCCACACAAAATCACAGCTCAGCAACTGTTAGGAGAAGATCAACACAAAGGATGGTAAACTGCAGTGAGGCCTCTATTCCATTAAGAGTTTAAGTATCTCACATGAAAAGGAATAAAATTGTGTTGCATTTACAGCTTTTATATATAGACACACACATCTATTTACATAAGTACATAAAAGTCTCCTGTAAGCAGAATATATATAATAATATAAGAATATAAGAATTCCAGCTGATGCCCTCACACACACAGCAAGACACCTATTTCTTCTCCTTGCCTTAACTGATGCAGTGTTTGTACAGAAATTGGAAAGAAAAAAAATCAAACTCAATTTACAACTAGATTAACTGTTATGCACTTTCAACTCAAATCTTCAAGAATCCTTTTAATTATGCATGGGGTTGCTCTTAAGAATATATTAAATGCACACTGCAAGTGAGGTGGGACAAACTATGTGCAGCAATACTGTCATTCAGCACCTTTCTTTCTCAGACATAGATAGCACTTTTTTGGGAAATGGGATAGTATTTTTTTTTTTTTTTTGGTCACATAAGGTAGCATAAGGGATCGGGTGCAGTATTACACATGAAAGCACTGCTTTTTCCAGAAATGATCTCTCACTTCAACAGTCACAACATCTAATAAAATTATACATCTGCACCAAAAATGAATCACAAATCAAGGAGGACTAAAAATTGACCACCCTTTTATTCTCCTTTATTTGAAAAGTAAATAAACATTATCATTCACTATTATTTCCTTTAACGATGCCATCACTTTGAGTTAAGGATATTATTGACAGCAATCTATAACTGTCAGCATTTGAGGGCCACAGATATTAATATTTTGGAGAGAGTTTTCCACTTAAGTCCAAGTTTAACAAGATCTTTAGAGTCAAAATAAAAATAATGCTTTCAATATGAAATCTAGGCTTTCCTTCGTACATCAAGATTTGTGCCTTGCATTTCAGATTCAGGTCTTTCCAATTGATGTTTCACATAAATTAATGTGACTTGACAGTTGTTGCTGATCTAACAAAGATACTGAAAAATCAACTAAGTATTCTACTGGCACTGGCGTCACTAGTGGTACCAAGGAAATTAGAGCAATGTACTTTTAAAGACAGTTTTCAACTCAAAGCTTAACTGCAATCTCAGTGCATGTAGTAGCTTTTGGTGACTCCACAACAGACATTATTTAACAGTTAATGAATGATAATGTTCAAGAACTAGAATATAGACAGTAAGAAGGTCAAATTTGTCACAAGAGGGTAGATGTAAGACTGATCCTTAGCATATAACTAGAGAGAATACGTGGTGCTGAAAGTATCGACATTTTAGATTTATTGAAGCCCAGTGAACATTATGAAAGCTACTTCACAAGCAAAATAACGTAAACTATTTCAGCATCAGGGAAGGGAAATGCAACAGCTACTGCTAAAAGACTTTCCAATAAAGGCCAGATTAATTAGAAAGCCATTATCTACTTGAATGAATTCACATGAGGATTATCATTCACAAAGAAAAAAACCCTCTACTCTCAGTATACTTAAGGAAAAAAAAAAAAAAACCCGAGACCACCAGATCTTAAAAGCTGATCAGGTCATACAAGAATGGGCGATAACGAGAAAAGCTCCAAACAGTTACAGGCACTAGGACAGCAGACTAAAAAGTGCATTGTCTTGTGCAGCAGTAGAATCACAGATCCTACATATTTACTGAAAATATCAGCTTAAATTTTATTCATCGCTTTGCACTCAAAAGACTACAGAATTACTGACTCAACCATCTTTCTACAGAGTAGCCTGTTAGCCAAACCTCAACACTGCTCATTATTGAAGCGTGGGTGTAAGATCCATCACTAACTACAGATTACTATTCTATCAAACAAAACAAATTTTCCTTAAGTCCAAGTAAATGGGGACAAGATTATTGTAATGATTTTAGGGGAATTAACTATTTAAGAGCTGCTGAATTTTAACTACATATGCAACGCACACAAGCCAGGATGCCATGAAGGACAATGACATCCTGGCTTGTATTAGAAGTAGTGTTGCCAACAGGAGCAGGGAGATGATTGTCCCCCTGTACTCAGCTCTGGTGAGGCCACACCTCAATTACTGTGTTCAGTTTTGGGCTCCTCGCTACAAGAAAGACACTGAGGACCTGAAGCATACCCAGAGAAGGGCAACAAAGCTGGTGAACAGTTTGGAGCACAAGTTTTATCAGGAATAGCTGAGGGAACTGGGATTGTTTAGCCTAGAGAACAAGAAGCTCAGGAGAGACCTTACCGTTGTATTTAACTACCTGAAAGGAGGTTGTGGCAAGGTGGGGTTTGGCCTCTTCTACCACATAAGTAGTGACAGGACTAGAGGCAACAGTCTCAGGTTGTGCCAGGGGAGGTTAAGTCTGGATATTAGGAAAAGCATCTCCAAAGGGTGGTCGGGCACTGAAACGGGCTGCCAAGGGAGGTGGTTGAGACATCATCCCTGGAGGAGTTTGAGAAACATTTAGATATTGTACTAAGGGACGTGGTTTACTGAGGAAATATTGTCAGTAGGTGGACAGCTGGACTAGATGATCTTGGAGGTCTTTTCCAACCTCGATGATTCTATGAACTCCTTAAATCTTGAAATTTTCCTTCGCTGCTAAGCAGATTAGAACATCTATCCTAACAATGTCAGTGATACCCAGACAAAGAACTTCCCAAAAACTTGTATAATCTAAGAGGAAGAGTTGATGGGGAATATCTTTCAACCCTATTCTATGTCTCTAAAGAGGACAAAAAATGAAAGGTTATGATGAAGGTTATAATGAAATTATTATGAAAATTTTATTATTAATAGCAATGACAATTTAAAAAAATCCACAGTAATGATGTTTTTCTCCAGCAGAGGGCAATATATAACTATCAGCTACTCAGCAAGCCTCAGAAGGAGGATCTTATTTAATTAAGAGGTGGATAAATGCATGCATTTTACATTAGATTAGGTCTAACAGGGTCTTATCTTTATGAATCACACACAATTTATAAAGAAGAGGCATCTGCTGTGTGGTGATATTTGTGACACTAAATATCCTACTAAGTAGAGGAACATAGAAAACTGTAAATATCTCAGTAAAACATCATTTAGTTCAGTGCCAAGGTCTAGCCAACAATCTTCAAGTTGGATATCAATTCCATAATGACAAAAAAATAGATAAATTGAAACTCAGATATACGGGCATACTCTTCATTAAAATACATTCTGTCTGACACTTCTGCCTTCTGTGATGCTGCTGCAGTTACAAAAGAGAAAAAAAATGAAGGAAAAAAAGGGTCAAAAGGAACCTCACGATCATTTGGTGCCTTTGCATTAGGCACTCCTCTGAGCACAAATACTTTATGTGTAACACAAAAACCCAACAAACCTTCCATTCACAAGTCACAACCTGCATCTCAAGAGACAAGTCTGCACAGGAGAATGATACACAGTGGATCATAAACAGATATACACTGTACTGGAAACTTTTCCAGTGGGATGGGGATTTCTCTAATATATTTCCATGTCTAAAAAATTTTCCTTGCAATGAAATCTCAGTGTCATCAGGAAAAACTCTTTCCCAAACTGCTACAACATACTGACAAGGTTTTTTGCTAAACCATGCTAATATAATATACATACACATGAACTAACTTCCATTTTGACAGTACTCTTCCCAGATTATCTTCTTAGAACAGCCATTAGAGTGACAAACACCCACACGTGATTGGTGTCAAGAAGATGAACTTTTACAATGAATCACACAAGCTGTCCATAACTAAACCTCACTGCTGAATCAAAGTTCCTCTAAGCTAAAAAGCTGAAAAGCTAGACATGATAAACACTGCAGCATGACATCAAAATTTTATTTTCCAGTTGCATTCACAAGAACTGTCATAAATAACAATAACAACTATGGCAGCCTGTTCTCTAACAAAAATCAAGAATAAAACTAGGGAGAAAATGAACACCGTGGGGCTGACAAAAACAAGCGTGCTTCAGGAAATGTCACAATGGAGTAATACTTCTCTGCAGCTCTAACTTCCTTGAACCAGTAACTTCTTTTTTCCAAGTCTGAATCTAAATACAAACTTTTTTCCTCATGATCACACTCAGCAGACAATTAGTCATAAACTCTGTAATTTTTCCATGAATGAATTAAAATACATCTCTAAAATCTTAGGCTATAGAACTACTGTGATGAGTATTTCTGCCATCATTAGCACTTTTCCCACAGGAAATGCTTGAAAGATTTCCAGAAAACAGAGAAATCTGCTTCTCTTTCTTTCCACCCTGATAGAGCTTTAATGATCACAACACAGACTTCTATTGAAAGATCCCAAAGTATTTACAATGCATAGGAATGAGACAGAAAGCTGTTTTTAGTTCACATGAATCTGATGAAAACGACTCTCAAGTTCTCCAACACACTCTAAAGTTGCCAGCGCTTGATCCTTTTCTCCCCTGCAGGAGTCTGTCCCCTAGAAGAGCAGACTCTGGGTGTGGGAACAACCTGCTGAGACTACCAATGGTTCTATTATTTGACTCGTAAAACTTGTAAAAATCTCACAGAACGTACAACGTGCTATTGTGTTCGTAAATCTCTTTCATGACTTAGTTAGCAGCCTGTCTCAAAGCAGTCCGGCCTGTTTTTCCTACTACCATAAAAGGATTTTTTGAAAGAGCCATTTAACTGTGACCATGGTTTCAGCAACGCTGAGAAAACAAAGGAAGGGCTGAAGTCATTCAGACACTTCAGTACTCAGACTCCATCAAATCAGTGCATGTCTTTCCCTCAGAACGAGCTTATGCATAATTAGCTCTCTTTGTATACTGAATGAACAAATACATCAATATTCAAGATGCATAAAACTGCCACTTGTGAGCTGTAGCTTAGATTTAAGCATTAGAAACCACAATGTACCACCTACAGAGAGCAGTCTACCAAAGAACATCCTCAGAAGACTAATTTTATAATCGCGTCCTGTCTTGTATCTTGAAAAGAATTAAAAGAGAAGAAAAATAATAATGTATTTCGTATTTCCCCTAGCCAGGGTATTTTTAAATACAAGCAATTATTCATATTACTTCTTGTCACCAGATTCTAGCAAGGAAAGAATTGTATAAACAGAAAATTGATAAAAGTGGCTTCTGAATTTACCATCAGTCTCTGTTCTTTGCAGCAGCCTGTTGGTAGTCACTAATGCATGATAAACAGCACAAGATTCTCTGCACTGTGAAGCTGAGTACAATGAATCAAAAGATAGTTTTTCTCATTCCTGAATGAATTCTTCCCATTCTATCTAAAGGAGATGCAGATCATCTCCCAGCAAGAGCACATTCTGAACAAGTATTGATTATCAACCTTATGGGACCAACAAACTCAAGTAGCACGTTTGCACTACTTAAAGAAACTGATGATTTGCAACTGTGAAGTTATAAGATCAGCTCTGTGCTCAGCTTCTCTTTTTTAAAAAAACTCTAAGTCTAGCCAGTTTAGAACTAGCTGCCATGGATCAAGTATGCCTGTACAGCCTTACACAGTGCATCAGATATGAGGATGGCACACATTTGATCGCTTCTGATAGCAGATCGTTCAACACAGTCAGCTACTACTGGCACATTATGGAGCAGCACCCCAGGGGAAGGCGAGCTGAGAGCTCCTGCGTGGGAAATGAGCTCACCATCAAAGCTGCAGTCCCACAGCACCAAGGCACAAGCAAGCTGAGGAGGGTGATGACACTGACACGTACTGTCACACACCAGCCAGCCTCAGGCAAGACAGGATA
The DNA here is from genome assembly GCA_002909625.1 of Bambusicola thoracicus. NCBI lineage: Eukaryota > Metazoa > Chordata > Aves > Galliformes > Phasianidae > Bambusicola > Bambusicola thoracicus. Next base: position 5,348 of record PPHD01018996.1, on the reverse strand, counting down.
CTGGGCCAAGCCGAAGGTCCATCTAGGGCTGCTTACACAGCAATTCAGGAATGGGGCTCAGGGGCAGGCACACCTAAGACAACTCAAATGGTCTGAAGCCACCAGTCTGAGCTTAAGCAGAGGTTCTGCTCACCGGATGTGGGTAGGGACCCTGAGTGAGCACAATTAGTGCCCTCAGGGTCCCGAAGTAGTAAACTTCATAAGGACTGTAACTTGGTAGAGACACCAGGAGCCTGACTGCCTGAATACAAACAGACACGTGCAAATGCAAAGTTGCTACAAGCAGAGTGAGATGCTACAAAAAAAACAAAGAAACAAACAAAAAACCCGTTTTAAAGCCTTGTAACTTGAGTACCTTAATTTTCAGCAGTTCATACCTGACTTCATATGGCCTTCACCATTTATTCAATGAGCTGAAAACTCTATAAATCTAGAAAGCATTTGCTCGTACTTCTTGAATTTGTGCCTTAACATTTCTTCTCCAGAATTCCTATTTTAAAACCACTGAACTGTGGACCAAGTTTTCAGTTCATTAAACCTAGATATATAGACAGGAAAAACTTTATTAAAAGGGAGTTGAAGGAGAGGATAGTCCTCGTCTTCTTCCTTAAAAGCCTCTTTTCCCCAGGCTTTTCATCCTGACATCAAAGTTTTAGTAAGTAAATTTAGCACCATGGCTATTGACAAGAGTCCAAGACAAGCTTCTACTAGAAAACTGAAAAGATCAGAAACCACATTTATAATATATAAAACTTGTTGCAACAAGACAAGACACATATTGATGAATTGGCACACGATACACCTCTGCCTTTCACTTGGCTGTATTATTAAAACTGTAACAATGTACACTGTCCAGAATAATGCAAGATGTACAGCAAATTAAATAACACAATCAACATATCCACCACTCTGTTGCCTTCAGCATCCACTCTTTTACAGTGCTCTCCAGACAGCTCTTTGCCAAAGAACACTACATTATCATACCTCAGCATTAAGCTGTAACTAAGGCCAGGGACCTTGCAACTCTGAACTACCTGATGTTTAGTGCAGAATTCTAGCAGCGGTGCTATGAGTCTTTTGGCAGTCCCTTTCCCCTTGTTCTTCCCCTCACATTCTCCTCATCCACTTTCTTACTTCAAACCGTAATTCCAGTTTTCACTTCAACCCTCAGCTGAGAGTCTAGCAGAAGACTCCACATCACAGTTTCTCCTAGTTTACTATTTCTATCAACCTGGACCCTATCCTGGGAACCTCTCAATTTTCCTCAACTATGAACACCCAAGAAAGGAAATTCTAACATCAGAACTCAATTGACTTTTGAATTTCCTCTTCAGTCTGTTACTATTGGCCCTTCTTAGTCTCTTTGTCACTTTAATTCTAACCTAAAGCAGAAATTCATGCATCTGAGAAATTCAGACGGCCCACATGAATAGCTACAGAAACATCCTATAGTCAAGGATAACCTGTGCTTCTCAAATACTTTTCAGAACATTATAATCTCCTAAAAGACAGAGGAAAGGAGCACAATAATTAAAGAATGTAATATCTGAGAGAAATGACTTGTACATCAGTTCTTTCAAGGTTCTAAAATAGAATATTCACTCAAATTAACCAGGAAGAAAGGTATCAGTTCAGTGGAAATTACAGACATTGAGCATAGCAAGAGGCCCTTGCTTTGGAATCATATCGCTAAGGTTTCTTCCAGAGTTTCTATACTGCCAATTCAGAATTGACTTTTAAATAAGATTTATGAATGTATCAGAGTGTTTGTGATTTACCCTAACATAACACATTTATGTATTTTTCAGCACTCTGATATGTACAAAATGAAAACAGAACATACAGTTTTTCCAAAATTTCAGTTGTGTTTTGGATGTTTGTGAATTTTTAACAGTAGCATCAAGTAAGTATAAACCTGATCCTTTTTGTCTTTTTTTTTTTTTTTTTTTTTTT
>PPHD01018994.1:0-14293 GCA_002909625.1 Bambusicola thoracicus | reverse complement strand
AGATGTAGCTTGTAGAGAAGGGAGTAATTTGATCTGTATTCAGTTCCAGTAAGTATGGAATAGAGCTCCTGCATGAAATGGTTCTTCATTGAGTCTTCTGTTGCCCATATCCCTTTTGAATCAGCAAGGGCCTCCGTAGGTGCAAGGAATCCCTTCTTGCAAATCTAGTGCTAAGGACCCTACATAATGGAAGGTAATATTTTCATCAGGATAATCACAATAATATGCCACTGTACTTGCAGATATAAATAAGCACATAGTAAAATGCAGGTTGGAAACATAGGGTAGGGTAATGTTCAAAGCAAAACATGAAATTAGTTGCCATTTCTTTGCACATTTTAACTGAATATCTGATAGGTTAATCTATCCCATCTGAGTGTAGATATGCTGCTTCTGTTGTTCCATCCGTGGGGATTTGTGTATTTATCAGCTTTGGAAATAATTCTTGCATTAGCATGAGCATATTCCACACCACTGCCTTGTTCCAGGGTTTAGCACACTGCCAAGGTGTGGAGCCTCCATTTAAACTCATGCTTTGTGAAATATCAGGGTTACTGTTTTCTGTGCATCTCCTTGATCCTTCGGATATGGTATTCTTGTTTTCTTCTGAGCTGCAACCTAAGTGTCTGGTTTGCTTAGAATTCCAGGGATCTGAGAGTTCCTTCTGGCATTTTCAGTGTCTGTAGTGTTAAGCACAAACCAGATGAGCTCCAGTGAACATTCAGCTTGTTTGGAATTTCTGGTTTGTGTCAGCTTTTTGAAGGCATGTATGGGAATGCTCAGAATCTAAGTGTCACGATATTGTATATCATGAAGCCCAGATCTCAGACTGCAACCTGTGCTCAGATATTTGCTAGAACAGTCTAATCCACATTTTCTCTCTACTTTTTTAACCACTTGTCAGTGGTTAAAAGTTCCATTTTTGTGTGCTCTACTAATCTAGTGTTTGCTGATGTCCACAGATTTGGTACACTTTGGTGTACGTGACAGTTCTTTGTATGCAGATACACTGTGATTTAAGCTAGTCTTACTAAACAAATATGATGCAATTGACACAACAGGCCAGTAAATGTTGTCACCAAGCTCGCTTTCTCAACTGGCACCTGTATTTTGGCACAAATGATTGACAACTCCTAGCTGGGGCTACATCAGAAGCGATATCCCAGTTTATAGATCAATACATAAAAACTGAAATTTCATTTCAATCCATGGTGTTATTCACCATGATTGTTTTCCTACAGCTGCAAAGGACTTTTTGTTTTGTTTTCTGTGATGATTAGAAAATATTTTTGAAACTCCTAACCTTCAGTTTGTTTTCTGTCATTATTTTATTGCAGGAATTGATTATCTGCATCCTGATCTTGCCTCCAATTATGTAAGTACATGCTGACCTGCTCTGTAAAATGTGAATTTTCTTATTGTTATGGCCCTTCTTTGTCACAAAATTGTAAGCAGTGAAGAGGCTAACAGTACAGCTGAACTGCTGATCTTACGGATGATACATTTAATATTGAAATAAGCAGACTAAAAATGGGGCTGCCTGTGCAAGGAATGAAAAGGTTGACAAGGCTTTTTGTGAAGGAATGACAGTGCTGGCGCACATTAAATAAGCTGCAGTTTGCAGTATTGGATTTGGGACAGAAGTGAGTAACCTGGGAATTGGCTCTAAATCCTGCTATTAAGATGCAGAACGCACCTGTCACTTGGAAGGCTGTGGAGCTGTGGGCTGTGGCAAGGTTGCTATTGTTCACCATGGCTCAAGCATGCATCAGCTTTTGAAACCTCCAGGAACAGCTTAATTCCTTTATAACAGGTGATTTGGTCTGGTGCTTCAAAGCATGTGCAGAGCAGATTGTGTATTATGAGCGCACGCAGTGTCAACTTATTGTTCCTCAGACATACCTCAGGCTTACCTTTAGACTTGCAGCTTTCAATCTTTCCTAATTCTTCCAGACTCTTCCCAACCCCTCATGGTCACTAGCACTCATGTCCCCAGGTGTCTGCAAGGGCTCCCAGCACCCTCAGACTGCAGGCTGCCTTTGAGGTGTGCTGCTTTCACACTGTGTTTAAGGCAGTGAGGGTCCAAAGCTGTGGCTCTTTGCCTGATGAGTTGCAGGGTCTCAGCTTTAGGTCTTGCTCCTTTCCTGAAAACCTGTTTCTTACAGTAAATAGCTAAGCATCTCTGGTGGAGAATATATAGGTAGAGAAGGGGTTGACTTTGGACAAAGGATTTGGGAAATAGCTGACTGGAGAGGTAAAGTGCAAGATAACTGGTTTCACTTGCAGTGAACTGGCTTAATAACTCGATAGCAGCTAATTAAACCTTGTGCCATAACTGCAAAACCCTCACCAAAGAGGAATAACTCAGTAGGATGTTCCAGTAAGTCTGTATAAAGTACAAATGTTATTAAAAGATAGCCTTTGTCATCACAGGAATTCTTCTCAGCACATATGCTTTTAGCATACGATCTAGGGCCAGAACGTGCTTTTTGCTCACTTACTTGCTTTTGCAGCAGCAGGCGTGAACAAAGCACGAGAGAATATTCTGTTTCTAAAATAATCATGTTTTGAATAAACAAGATACAACTGTGTGCCTGTATCTGATCTAATGCAAAGTAGGAACGTTTCTGTTGTTAGCAGTGAACCTAGGATCATGCCCAGAAACTAAAAATAGATTTTTAGTAATGCTGTGTTTTGTCTTTCAATTCTAAAACTGTTTTCTGTCTGATGGATAAATACTCGTCGGGCTTAGCAGAATGTGTTCTTTTTAGAGTGGCAGTAGTGAGTATTTTATTATCTAATGGAAAATCAAGTAGAGAGTGTCATGACAGTGAAGATATCATGCTAGAAGTCAGAAAACAGTGGAGCTGGAGATAGACAAAGAACTACTGGGCTGAAATAGGAGAAGAAAAGTTGATTGGGAGAGGGGAAAACAAATATTTAACAGTAGGCGTGGAAAGCTTGTGAGGAGACTGATCTTGAAGAGAGAATCTTAAAAATGCTGTGTAGGAATGGCTTTGTTTAAGCACAGATTGATCCAGTTGTGAAGCAGTAATCAGGCTGCTGAGGGGCGAACAGAAGTTACCTGGCCCATGCTAAGTGGTGGGTTAGGCCTGGCTTGGGCAGGGCAGATCAATAACCAGGCATAGATGAGAAAGCTGAGGAATGAGGGGTTGGTCTGACAAATAATCACTATGGAGCAGCAGAAACTCCATGACAGATCACAAACTTATAGTAGTTACAAACCCAATGCTTTTAATATAGAAATATGAAAATGCGGGCTGAATATGCCAGAGGATGCTTCCAGAAAATGTGCTGATAATTTAGTAGATTGTATACAAGGTAAGCAGAGAGAGGTGCTGGCACCTTCTCGCACAGGGATGGCTGCAGAAGCTGTGTCTGAGAGGTGGCTGCTGAAGGACAAGGTCAAGTCCTGCTCCCGCTGCTAAATCTGCCATCTCCTCGCTCACTGAAGCACAGCACAGCGGTTGCAGGGCTCAGTTCACCCCTGCTTTACCTCTCCTCCTCTCTCTGCAAGGCTGCACGCACCTCTGAGTCCTAGGAGACCCTGCTCTGATAGCTTCTGCTGCATCTTAGAGGCCACAAGGGCATTATTTCCCAGTAGGTAGTAATTTGGGCATGAACTGAAGACAAGAACTTAAATCCAACCTGGAAAAAAGATCACATAAGACCTGGAAAGGCAATGAAGTCAGTCTCTTAGGAACAGATCTTTAATTCTCTTCAGGCTGGCATAGCAATTGCAATCACCCTTGCACAATTCCTGTACCACGTGCTTAGCATTCCATGGCATTTGCACTTTCAAGCAACTTTCTTTTAGGCTGCACTGTTTATATTTAGGAAATTAAATGTTTATCTTTCTCAAGTGTATAAATGCCTGCATACCATGGCAATATCTGTTCATTTTCTTGGAAAATTAGGAACAATTAGAAAGCTTCTCAAAGGTGATGCTTTCAGCACATTAGCATTTTTCAAGTACCAAAACGTGGCTTTGGTTGTATGGTTTCAGTTGGCCTTTGTTTTGAACTGCTGTTTTATTTTGCTTGATCAGGTTAACAGAGGTTTAGCACTTAGATATAATGAGGATTAGAGAGGAGAAAGAACTCTCTAAAAGAAAAACAAGCCATTTTGTAGTTTTTTCCTGAAGCTTAATGAAATGTGATCTGTCCCTGTCTTGCAAGGCACACCGACAGTCTCACTTCTAGCATATCACATAGTCCATGGGTGTTCAACCTTTTGGCTTGCTTGGACTGCACTGAGTGAAGAAGAATTGACTTGGGCCGCATGTAAAATATATAGTATGCTTAATGCATATAAGTAACAAAACATTTTATTTTTAAATGTTTTTATTTTATTATAACATAAAGAAAGAGAGCAACAAAACCATAAAACCAGTGTGACGTGTGATCCTGTCTTTATGACACTGACACATCAGGCTGGTTCAGTGACAGTGGCCGCAGTTCTCAGTGAGCTCTCAGGTGTTTGTCAGAGATTTTTGATGACGTTTTACTCCTTGTGCACTTCATCCTGGAGAGCAGTTGTCCACAGGTGTGCCTACTGCCAAAAAGCAGTGACATGAAGAAGGCAGATTATGAACGGAGCAGTGTTTCTCTCTGCTAAGATATGTTTTAGAGGAGTCTGGTATAGAGACATAATCAGATTTTTGAGTTGAATATGTGGTTGCAACTTGAAACATTGCATTTGAAAGGTCGCAGGTAATCTATTTACGTCCAAAAAATTGATGAGTTTTTTTCTTTAAATCTTGAAAACAATTCTCAAATTGCTTTATCAAAACAGAAAGCACGGCTGCATATTTTTTGCTGTTCACAGGGCTGTTTAGGCAGTATATCACAATGCATACAGTTATTTGCTATAACTGAGTCAGCACTTCACTGCACCCTCCCTGTACTCTGGTTTTAGTCTAGGCCCGGGCCGGGCCAGGCTGCTCAGAGGGGCAGAACTGCCGCCATGATGGCGTGGGGAAGGAGGAGGCTGCAGGATGGGCTGGGCCACATGTGCTGTGTGGGTTATGGGTTAGATATGCCTGGGTTAGTCTAAACGATTACTCTTATGCAAACAAAACTTTCTGATAAGGATTGATTTATGTCTTAGACATCTTTCCTTTTAGAAAGTCTGATATGTCAGTGTTGGTTTTGTCCCAAATTGGAATGCAGAGTTGATGGTGCAGCCACAAAAATGGGAAAGGGGAAAGAGGAAATGTGTTGTTTCAGTAACTTTGTTCAAAATATATGTCACCTTTCCCAGAGTTAAATATTCCATTGCTTTTCCTACAACATCCCAAGAAACCTCAGAATTCAAATAGGTAACATCTAGTCTTTGTATGTGAATGAAATAGATTCTCCGTTTGTATCCAGCTCGCTCCAACCAAACCCCAAATGCCCTTTTTAGCTCTCCGAGAGAATTATGAACCTTTATTCCTTCCTGGCAGCCTTCCTATACATATGAAAAGGAGCGTGCCTTCTCACAGTCTAGATGGACTGCTCTCCCAGTACTCCTCTCAGCACACTGCAGTACAGCCACTTGCTCCTCAGGGTTTAGGGGGTTATTGCAAAGCTGGAATTTTCCATTCTGCACTGTGAATGCAGAGACTCATTGTCAAAGGATCGATATTTCCCTCCATGCCTTGGAAACCCTGCAGAGGTTCAGCCTTCAGGAAATTATTTTTTTCCCCACAAAGAGAACCCTTCATTATGAACTGATAATTAAAAAGCTGAAGCCTAATGCACTCTGTGCTTTTCTTTCAACTCAGACTGTGCTTACAAAGCCAGCAATTTTCAGGACTGACTTCTCTGAGATACAGCATCCAAGTGAGAAAGAGAAGAAAAGTAACAAGGGCTGCATATTAGATGTGTCTGTTAAAAGAGAACAGCAGCAGTGGGGGTTGTGCATTATAAACTTAAGTACATTCTTTTAAAGAAAAGCCTAAGGGAGCAAACAGGTTTGTTGTGCCATGAGCAGAAATACAAACTGATCTCTCCCTCACATGAGTTTGTATTCTGTAACTCTCAGACTTCACTCGTGTCTGCAGGCGAAGGTCAGTGTAGCTGCATTATCCCATTTGCAGCAGCAGGGAGCCGATCATCTCGTGTAAGTGGATTTATCCCCGGTTAGCACTGGTGAACAAAATCAGAGGCCCACCAAGGCACTCAGACCAGGAGTAAAAAATTGCTGGTTTCAATGCCTGAACCCTCGCCTGTCTTCTCTCTCCAGCTGACTACAGGTAAAGAGGCAAAGCAATCTCTCTTTCAGCTTTTGGGGCCTTGTCACCAGCAGTTATGCTAACAGGTCCCCCTGTGCTGCCAAGAGGCACACAGAGTACTTTTAGGATAATTATAATATAAGCAGGGAAATGTTCTACTTATGCTATGACCTGCAATTTCCATTGTTTACTAAAAGAACGTATGCATCGCTGAATAATTTTTACAGCCACGAAAGAAATAAGAAATAGTACAGGCAATACACTGTACACTGTGGTATCTGCAGTAAAGTTAGCTATGGCATAAAGGATCTTTTTTCTTAGCCACCCTTGCATGCTATCACAAGGGCAAGCAAATTGGTCTGGAGGCTGTATGTCAGTGATTTAGCACTGTAAATCATCAGCATCTCCCCTAAAATTCCTCTGTCCATTGGTGAGATTTTGTAAGTTGACAGGGCTCTGTTGACAGCTATTGAACTGTGCAACTCTGACCCTGCTGATCTACCTCACTGAAGTCCCAACTGACGTAATGCCCAAGTCAAACAGAATTCACTTATAAGTGGTGGTGAGAAAAACGTTGCCCTTCTAAGACAGAAATTTGGAGGAAACCCTCTGAAGACCTTGAAAAACTCCCAGACTTTCCACACTGCTCTTAATGTCAGCCTAGGGAATCCAGAGGGAACTTAAAGCTGAACCGTATCAGAGTCATGCTCATCCCTGCCTGGCATCAGTGAGTGATTCGAGTTAGCTTGAGGAGATCTGGTTTCTACAGAGAGAACTTCAAAAGAGCCTGTCACAGTTGCACAGTTGCAGCTCCTACTGCATTTCAAAGGCTTATTGAGCGCATACACTATGTACTTAATGTCAATAAGGCTTTATTGCTAATACATCAAAGGTATTTTATGGGCAAACTGTACACCCTGGTCATTATTGCTAGTACCTATTTTTAATCGCAATGTTGAAGTAACATTACCATATCAAAAGATAAAGAACAAACTGTTTCAGATAGTTCAATACATTGCTAATTGGATTTTAGATTGCTTGGTTTCTTTCTTTTTTTTTTTTTATTTTATTTATTTAATGTGCTGCTTTGGGGTTGGGTGTTTTGTGAATTGATTTTTCTAAAGCAAATGCTAGCCTATCAATTAAAAATTATCCACCAAAATCTGGGATTAATCACATCCTTCTGTTAACACTTTGCAAATTCACTCTGCGCACTCTGATGGATGTTCTTGAAGTAGATTGTGGCAGAATTTTCATCAAGAAATTGTTGAGAGAGAAAATGAAACCTCTCTTCTGCCAGGCTAGAAGGATGCAGGCTGGCTGATGCCTTAGCAACAGAAACTGATGGCCTTCTGTCAGCTGTTTATGTTGCTCACATGGCTTCTAGCAGCTAGGAAGCTGGTTTAGTGTTTGGAAGATGATTGTTAAGGACATGCAAGACGCTGAGGTTTCATTGGCATGAATTAGAATTTACTGGGAAGGGAATGAAGGTCTCCGTGTCAGACTTGGCAGGTTTTTTTTCTGTTACTCTGTTCAGGATCAGCTTCTGGACTCATCCCTCTGTTCTGCGCAATCTGTTTTTTTCTCTGAACGTATGGAAAGCTGAAAAAGGGCTGATGCCTCCTCTGATAAGACCAGCCAGGCAAAAGCGGTGCTATGCATACTTGGAAGGTTGGCCTAGTTTTACCATGTACAGAAAATGCTTAATGTTATGTAATATGTTAAGAAGCCCTTCCAACAGTACTTTCCTCCTCCCCTGCTTCCAACAGCACCTGTTTTTACGGGTACATGTTACACTGGAGCTTGTGTGCTGCAGTTTCCTTAAGATGACTGCATAGTTCCTCTTTCTCTATCGTACAGCTACTTAAAATAGTCACTGCTGTTGGGAGAGAGAAGCCACGGTGCTATGTTAGGGGAGACATCAGTGTCTTCTTACTTCATGAAAAATAAGAATGTTTTGTAATCATAGATGTTATCAGTGTCTTATAGCTTTCAAATCAATTAAAAATGGAAGAGCCAAAAGAATTTAAAACTATTTCTTCTCCGGATCGTTTAGTGTGGCCAAAAGCCATAGAAAGAGGCTTTTGCTGCAGAGGAGGCAGTATCTTGTGAAGGAGGCACAACTGCCTTAGCAAGACAGCTTGTGTCACACACACAGCTGTTTTTGTAGCTGAAAACAGGATTTCTCATATCAAAAGATGTTACAATATAGCATTTGCCAAAGTCCATTGTGGAAGATCTAGACTCCACATACTTGGCTCTTTACAAGTGCTCGGTGTTCAGCACCATCTAAGGAGCTGAAGTTGGCATTGTTCCACGGATGTGGATCTCTTCAGGCCAACTAATCTATGCTGGCTGTAAAACATCCTCAAAGTACAGTTCTTCCAGAATCAGAAAGATTCATGTATGGTAGCTGTAGTTACCTGAGATTATTTCCCAACAATGGATGCTGCAAAATGTTTTCAGCTTTCTGCTATATTATAACCACCTGAAAAGGATATTAGTCATATTAAATGCATGCCTCGTGTGTAAGCAATGTGACATGGTGCCAAAGGTATTCATTTTGCAAGCTAAGGACCACACATTGTCCACAGCAGGTATTTTTCCCTGTAATCCATGTATTTAATTAATCAGCTGCACACCGAGAAAGCGTAAGGTGGCTAATCACTTTAATCATTAAGCAGTGGTATTAGTTTTCACTTAAGACATCATTCAGGGAAAGTAAATTAGGGTTTGAAATGAAAAATGTGCATAGGTGGAAGAGCAGATAAGGACATTTCTTCATCAGCTCTGACAGGCACTTTTAAAATTGGCTTGTGCCTCACTCCTGGGTTCTCCAAGGAAGTTTGTTTGGAATTAGTTTCTTCTTTTATTTAGACAAGGCAAGTAGAGGAAAGATATCAGTTCTCACTGTTTGCTAAGGAGGGATCTGATATTGTTCTGTTTTGGTTGTATATTACATTCTTTTCTGGAGACCATTTAGCTTTTGGAACTGGCCAGAAATCTTCCGATAGAACAGTACCTTTCGCCAACAAAGATGAGAGTTTTATAAACTGTGTCCATGGGGTAAAACAAGTAAAATATTTCTATTTTGGATCGATTCAATCTCACTTTAAATATTTGTCTTCTGGAACTTTCTGAATTAAATCAGTGGCAACAAAATACCAGTCAAGTTCATGGTCTGCTCAAGAGGACAGGTTCAAATACAGACTCTCCTGGAGGCAGTGCCTACCATGTAATGTTAAAACAAAGTCCAGCAAAATGAAGTAAAGAGCTTCTAGTTCCCCAAAGAGAAAATAACACATTTTTAGTTGAAAAAAAGCAAAAATATTTTTGCAGTTTTTGCATTTGGAAGTTCCTATTTTTTGTGAAAATAGTTGTTTTAACTGCTCATCCTGTTTAAGATAATACTGATGTTGAAATCCCTGAATATCTTTCAGTGTCGAAATGGAACTTCATTAAACTTCATATTGTAGTTACTTGTCAACTTAAGGTCTTACCAGGGAAGTCTAAATTAGATGGTGCTCGTGGAGAATGCTTATCCCTCAAAAAGCTTCATAAAAATTTGATAGGTGCCAAGGATAGACTTTCGGACCCAGAGTTGACTTGGCAAGAAGCATCTCAAACCCTCTGTTTATTAGTGGATGTGCAAATGACGAACAGTGGCATGCAAAAGGGAGAGTTTTGGTGGAGTGCTTTGGATAAGCCTCCAGGAGAGGAAAGCAAGAAGACATAAGGAAGCTGCTATCTTGTGCAAACAAATGCTAGCCTGAACACAGTAGATAGAGATGCAAACGAACTCCAGTATTTAAACACCTCTTCTTCCCTGTGCCTGGAAGTTATTTTGGTTCATTTGAAATTAGTTCCTTTTTGGGTTTGTTTTGGTACTTCATCTTCATGCAGCTGCTTGCTTTGCATTGTTTAACTTTGTTGTATGCATTCATGTGTTCCATGTTAATAGTTCTCGGTAGGTGAACTAGCATGCTATGTAGGTTGTTAAGATATTTTTGAACGTCTGCCCGATTTCACATTGCTTTGATTTACAAATAATGTACTTTCTGTTGCATTCCCAACAGAAGCAATAAAAATAATGAGCGTTTCTTACAGAGGAACAAATTAGCAGTGCACAATGTCTGATAAATTGCTGGTCTCATTGAAGTCACCAGTAGCCCTTCCATTAAGTCCAGAGCAATCAGAAATTTGGCAGACTGTACACACAACAGGTTTATAGGATTTATTCTACTGTGCATTGCTTTTTTTTAATCATCACAAGAGACAGGCTTCATAGCTTCAGCAGAGCAAATAAGGATCCCAAAAGCTGTAGAACGTCTTTCACTACAGGACAGGAGCTTGTATTTGATGACACTTCTGCTACTTTTCATGCTGTGTAGCTATTGTGTGAAAGTTAAATGGGTGTGCTAGTGCATAACTCAGTCACGCATTCCCCTTAGTCTTTACTCTTAAACTTTGAAATGGAAGATCTTTGGAAATGTCCTGCAGGTCTGCATTTTATTAATGGAAATGCCTCTCTTTGAATACATACAAAAATCTGTGCTATGCTTTAGGACTTTATAATTTAAACACTAGTGCATGTTGTAAAAACTTACTTATTGGGAGAAACAAAACCACTTTAATTCAGTGAGGCACTTAACTCCATTGAAAAATTAGTCAGAAGCGATACCGTGTCTGACTGATGTAATTGTGAGTCTCTCATTGTCAGCTAATGATGTCTGGGACATTTCTTAAATTTACGCATCCAATAAATTACTGTGAAAACATCAGCTGTTAATCAAACAGAATAATTTAAGAGAAGAGTCTGGAACGATCACGTACGGTTTAAAAGCGTTAATGGTGACACAGTATAGTACATGTAGGTTTACATGAGATTGTTCTGCAGTCTCACCTTATCTCCCTGAAATTTTAGATTTAGCTGTTCTATGGTTCCCCTGCCTCTCACATAGAATAAACAAAGGAAATGATTTTTAATTAATAGAAAAGCATATAAAGTAGTCCATTAAAGTCCCTGAGAACCCAGCATGACTTGACAGATTTTAGTGACAGGAATACTCTCCTGCAATGCACTCAAACTATGCTAATGAGGTCAGCATGCAATTGGAATAAAAGAGTAGATCTTCAAGACCTTGTAACTCCAAGGCACGTAAATCAGCCTCTATTTCCTTCTGTGGTGAAAGAAAAGTAGATAATGGTTTGCATTATGTTTTCTAAGTCTCTTCTCTGTACTGTTCACCTCATTTTGATCCACCTACGCTGTCATATTTTTGTGTCTGTTTGTTATCATCCATACTCATGCAATTTAGGTGTAACTGCTTGAGTGCTTGTTAACAATTGGTTCTTCTCTTGTCAGCTGAGAAACCTCTCAGAACAAGAAGAAACCATCCGCTTTACTGTCTTGCCAGTTCTTACTTTCAGTGCTCCTGTGTAACTAGGGTAGCTCTCCCAATCCTCCTCTTCCTCCCCACAAACACCATCAACTAGGCCTATCTGTTGTCGTTACCTCACCAAACCATCTAAGCCACTTGATTTCCATCTTCTCCAAAGCTGCAGTTTGCCTGTTTTGTACAAGCACAATTAGTGTAACTGGTTTAAGTGCCCAGCCTCAATAGCCTGCCAGTTTTGTTTTATAAGTGTCATTACAACCATATCTCCAGTATTCGTACACTTTGCTGGAAGCATTGCTGATAACTGATCAGTTTTTACGGACTCTTGCTGCACTGCATCTCTGATCATGGACGGGGATGGCCCCATGCAGCTGCAGGGCAGCTTTTGCTCTGCCAGCACAAGCATCCTCTCTTTGCCCTATGTCATGTGCTTGATTTACTGCTGAGTACTGCAAACTCTGAGCTACGGATTTTCTTCCAGTGTTGGAAAAACTTGTCCCTTATCCACCCCGTGGCACTTAAGAATGAGGCCTTTTGTGTTGGATGTGATCCAAATCCTGCCTGTGGTATTATGATAGGAAAGCCTGTGGCAGATTTTGTTGGGCTTTGAATTGAGCCCATTGATAGGAGAGAGAGATCTTACCCCCCTGTCCTTCCAGCTCATCTCTCACAGAGGCTGAAAGTGCTGGCTACCATCACAGCTCTGCAGTCACAGCCTTTTACTGCAGCTCAACACCCAACATGATGTTGGTGTACCAACAAACTTGTTGGCTGTTTCTTACAGGAATGTAACTTAAGAGTAATGGACCTGAACCTCTGTGCTCTACCACTGACTTTGTAACTCTATTATTGTCCCAGCTTCAGTAGGTCACACTAATGACATGAATTGTAATCTGAAGGGGGAAAATATCCATGTATTGGTAAGGGAACTAGGGCCAGGTTTTTAATAAGATAGAACACCAAGGCTGGATGAAGTGTGTGTTCACAGTGTTTTTCATTTTGCTCTTTATATTTGCTAACATCATGAAATGGTCCAAGGGCTTCTCTGGTTCTGGCTACTCAGATGCCATGTTTTTTCTTCACAAATACCCTCGCCCTGAGTTAAAGAAATCAAGGAGTTCATTTCATAAGCTGAAGCATTACAGCTTTAAATTTGCCACTTGACTTGTTACCTGTAATTGATTTATTAATTGTCTTCGTAACATGCCTATCTATGAACATTCAGTATGTTTGAGGTATATCTCAGAGATTTTTGGCATCCCCTCTGAAATTTAAGCAATGCTTGGCTGATAGAAATGTCTCATTTTTTTTTCTAAATTAACTTGCTTTGAAGAGCTCTCACTCTAAATAATTAATAGCTTTGATGCACTTCAGGTTTCTTCCACATCATCCTGAAAAGTGTGGAGGGAGAATCAAAAATGTACTCCACTCTTAAAAATTTAAAACAAAAAAAGTTCAAGTTAAGTTTTCTCTGAGTTTCTGTGATTATTTTTCTTTTGTTTTTATTTTTTGTCCTGTTTGACTCTATGTACCTCTGAGCCAAGCAACAGCAAAAAGCAGCTAAAGTGAACTGGACTGTATGTAGCTGAATGCATCTGGCCTTCCATTTGGTTTACTCTACTGGGAAAACGCTCAGCAGTCTTGATAGCTAAGAATGGAATGGATTATTTCTTCTATTATTTGAAGCCTGACAAACTTTGTTGTGCTTAGATTGATCTGTCTCACTGCTGTACTTACTACATAGGTGCTTTATCCCCACGTGAAACAGTTTGTTGAGTTAATTTTAGCAGCAGGCTTTACTTTGAGGATGTTTACATGCCCAGGAGTGCCAGCTGGCAATATAACTCATCTGGGTTTTCTGATTCATTTATTTTTTTGATCTGTAGGAGAAGCAGAAAAGAAATCAGTGAAAAATAAGATAAGTGGTAAATAAGAGGTAGTGCCAACTGAGATGAAGAGAAGCTGATCAGTTGCTTTACAAAGGAAATCTGTCCAATCCAGAGAAAAAATGCAGTTTAAAGTATCTCGTTAAGCTACTTTTTATCATAACTGTTACTTTAAAAATACTACTACTTAACCACAGATAAATATAAATGATAACTCAAGAGCCATCTCTTTTTCAGTTGCATGGGATTTTTTTTGTTGTGTTTTTTTTTGTTTGTTTGATTTTTGTTGTTGTTGTTATGTTTTTTAAAACCTCAGCTGTGTCAGGTTTTCTGCTTTGCAAAATGAGAAGCAGTATCACAGCTGACACAGCGTACACGTCTTCCTATAAATTTTGACAACTGGATTATTAGAAATGGTAACATCTGTTACCTCAAATGCCTCCACTCTTATAAAACGAGCGTTAGCCAAATGTTGGTAATAGTCAGTTTATACTCTTTTGGCTGTACTTTACCTAAAACTAAATTTTTGAGTGTTAAGGGAATTGAGCTTTTGCAGTGGTAACTACAAATCTGTCCAGTTAAAGGAAGACTTCTCAGCCCTTTAATAGATCCAGGAGGGTGGAAAGTGGTTTCCTTAGCAGCTAACAGGCTGTTGACGGGCAAGACTAATTACTTGAGGGGACAAATTGGGTCATTCATCATTTCCCCACAATCAGAGCTTCCTCCCAAATCTTCTTCATTTCAGTAAACCAGCTTTATCCAGCAAATAT
>PPHD01018993.1:0-14293 GCA_002909625.1 Bambusicola thoracicus | reverse complement strand
CCTTCTGCTACCTCTGGTGCTCTGTGCCAGGAGCGTGCAACCTCAAACCAGCAAGAACCAAGAAGAAAAAGTGGATATTTCATTGATATTACTTATCGCCACCTCCTTCTACAATGTCTTTCCTCTACGGCAGTGTCCCCCCATCCCTTACCTTCCTACCCACACCTGCTCCTGCTGCAGCTCACGGGGCTGGGGAAGCCACATCCTATGGAGGCCAGCTATCATCAAGCCTGTTGGTTGTATTTCCCCTCTGTGTCAGTCACCACTGGCTATCTCCAAGATCCAGCTGAGTTCAGAACTTGCTGAGTCACATTTTTACCACAAAACACTCATGTTCTTCCTGAGAGTCGCACTGTTCTAGGCACGACTTGGCCAGAGAGGAGCAGACAGCTCTCACCCTGAAGCTCATCCAGGAATGCTGGCAAGGAGTTGCTTTTTATTTCCTATCTCGAGTTACCGCAACACGGTTAAGACTACAAAAGCCTGAAATCCCTGGCAAGCTAACACTGTACATCTGTCTAAGATGACGGCCAGCATGGACAACTGTGGGCTTCGGCCCATGACCAGGATGAAGCACTTTGCTCCTTGCTGAGCAGCTGTCATTAACAGTGATCTGTGAGGTTTCTTCCTGATTTCGCCTCGTGATTTGCATGGCTGCTTTCTTCTCTTGCAGGATCTTCACACTTGTCTCTTTGGCTGCGGAGGGAATCTGCCACCCCAAGCCACGTGTTTATTGTTCTCATCACTGCAATGCAAGAAAGACATGAAGGCCCTGGAGCGTGTCCAGAGAAGGACAACAAAGCTGTGCAGGGTCTGGAACACAGGTCTGATGGGGAACGGCTGAAGGAACCAGGACTGTTCAGTATGGAGAAGAGAAGGCTCGGAGAAGACCTTATTGCTCTCCACAACTCCCTAAAAGGAGGTTGTGGTGAGGTGGGGGTCAGCCTCTTCTCACAGATGACAGCGATAAGACGAGGGAACGGCCTTGAGTTTCACCAGGGGAAGTTCAGGTTGGATGTTAGGAAAAATTTCTTAGAAAGACTGATAAGGCATTGGCACAGGCTGCCCAAAGAGGTGGTGGGGTCACCATTCCTGGAGGTGTTTAAGAAAACGGTAGTTCTAGTACTGAGGGACGTGGATTAGTGGGCAATGTTGGACGTATGTGGATGGTTGGACTAGATGATCTTGGAGGTCCTTTCCCACCCTTAATGACTCTATGATTCTATGATCATTTTGCTGCTGGCAGGGTGAGTGCTGTGTCTGTCTGCTTGATGAGCCGCAACCTCCTGAATCTCCTCAGGTGGGTGAGGACCAAGGGGCAACCTCAGTTCTTTCATCTGTCCAGTGGGGACAGTGCTTTCTTCCCAACATGGTTGTGATAGATTAGCAGGTAGTGCTTAAAGAGTTGCTTCGGGAGAGCTGTAATTCACCAGGCTGTCTCCTGGTGAGTGGAGGTCTGACAGGAGATGATCTATGGATTCACTGTCTCGAACTGTTGGCAGTTTATGTGGCTTTCCTAATGGTGGAAATTGGTGAGTGAAAATTCAGTGCCACATTGGAGCAATTAGGTCTTCCTCTGTGTTTCATGGGAGACCTCTCATACTCATCCCTTTCTACCTGGCTTGCAAGAAGCTGCCCAAGGTGCAGTGTCACCCCCCTGACCCACTGGAGGGAAACCTGCAGGTCTCTGCTTTTCATCTGAGCTTTCCTGTCCCTTAGTGCACTTTTGATGTAGGTGCTTTTTTTGCTTGTTCCCATTAGGTGTCTCCCTTTTCCTCCTTTTGAACCAGCTGATTCTGTGCATGTTCTGATGGATGATCACCCTTTATAACGCAGATCCACCTGGGGCACCCAAAGCAGTGCTGGGGTCAGAGACCCTCTGTGTTACATCTGCATCCCCCTGTGTTACAACTGCATAAGGAAAACAAATGCCAGAGGGATCCCCAGTTGCAAGCTATGCACAAAGGAATGTGCCCCTTCCCCAGATCCTAATGTGACACGATGGCAATGATATTCCTGAACCTATGCATGTGGGAAGAAGGCCCCTTTCAGGCACTTGTGCCAATGGGATAAAGAATTCTGTCTGAGCCAATATCAAGACCTGTTAATGCTGCTTTGCTGGGAGTCTTTTGGCTGTCCCTTCTGTAGCCGATTTCAGAATCTACCTCTGCTTTTATCAGTTGGATCCTTGCGTGGCCCCTGTGACATTTCATAGAGCTATCTATAATTAGTCAGGTGCTGTGCATCTCTTGACACTGGGCACACATTCCTGCTGATCCAATATAATGCAGGTTGGGAAGGCAATAGCAAGCACAGCACCCTCCATGCTCTAACATTCAGTGGCATGCTCCTAGAACATCCAGAAAGCACTTTGCTTGTGGATTTTGTATGTCACTGAACTCTTTAAAGCTGATTGTGTTGTTTTATTCTTATTCACATTCAACGCTGAACCCACCACTGCTACTCTTGCAGTGTATACAACTAGGTCATCTTTTCGTCATTTTGTAGAGATGGGGATGTAAGCTTGAGACTAAGACAATATTCTATGAGTTGGGTCCTGGAGTGGGACTTTTTCTTTTGTTTTTTAGTTCTGGGCATGGGCTCCTGTAGCTGGCAGTGGTGTTAGTTCAGCTGTCCCACAAGCAGGGGGCTGTGCCAGATGCAGCTGCATCTATAATCTTTGGACTAGGCTGACATATAAAGATCATGTTGCATCTGGTCTCTGTGGCTTGGGTAACTTACCACAGGTTGCACAGCTGAGGCTGGGAAGCAGTCCAGCTCTCCTGCCTCTGATCTCTGAGATCCAACTTTTACAACTGCTTCCTCTACCACAGAGTGGCATTGATGAGGTAAGTCATTAATGTCAAGAGAGGTAACATAGATGTAGCCAGGTTGGCAAAACGTGGAATACAAAGTGGTTGGAAAACTGGACAGATGTGCTCGAAAGTGAATGCTAATGAGTGGAAATGTGGCTGATGGTCAGTGTTGAGTGGCATTCTTTGGCTCTTGGTCCTGGAGTGGATCAACACCTTCATCACTGTGCTGGGTGATGGGATGGCAAAGCATCTCAGTGACCTGTAGGTGATAACCAACTGAGAAGGGCAGTGAGTGCTCTGAAGCCTTGGCTGCTATGCTGAGAGACGTGACAAGCTGAAGGATTATTGAATAGCTTGGAAGAGACCTTAAACATCATCTACTTCCAACCCCCTCATGCGGGCAGGGTTGCCAACCAGTAGGGCCCTGTCCAATGTGGCCTTGAACGCCCCCAAGGATGGGGCATCTGCAACTTCTTTGGGCAAGAAATGAGCCTACAGGAATGTCAGGAAGCTCAACAAACTCACATGTGTTCAGCCAAGGACGCTGTCTGTACAGTGTACTAGCGTACAGCGTGAGGCTAAGAGAGCTAGGTTTGCTCAACTTAGAGAACAGGGGCTAAAAGGAGGGTTGACTGTTGTGTCCAGCTGCAGGGCTGGGAAGAGGGTTGCAGAGGAGGGAGAATCAAGCTTTTCTCAGGTATTTGTAGAAAAAGGACAGGAGGCAATAGTCACTATATGTAGCAAGTGAAATGATGACTTAATATATGGAAAAAAAAATCATAACCAGTGGTTAACCACCAGCATAATTGCCCTGCACAGAAAGGCTGTACAGTTTCTATCTCTGAAGATTTTCGGAACATGACTGAACAAAAGTCCTGGGCAACCTGGTTTAACTTTGAAGCTCTGAGCCTGAGTTCTGACCAGACAACTTCCAGAGGTGCCATTCAACTCCATTCATTCCATGACTCTACAATTGCTGAATACCTACAGTATAATTCCTGCTGTATTTCCCCAGTGAACTGATCTGAATCCTTCATCATTATTGTTTTCACAGGCACACCTTTTGTAACCACCACATACATCACAAAAGAGAGAAAAAAGCCAACACCGAAAGGAAAAATTGAAGCAAAGTAGTATGAGAGAGCTACACAGAACCTCCAGTGTTTCAAAGCTGCTGGTCGCTGCTAGTGTTGGCATGAGAGGAAGCATAAAGTGGATTAAGTGCAAGGGCAAACAATCCGAGGCATTCTGCTAGCAGAGTCTCCTGTCATCCTCCCGCTTTTCAACATGATGGCGATCCAAGCTGCGCAGAGTCTTGGATGTAGCTCTAAGCACTGAATCACTTTGACTCCCCTCCCTCCCCTGCAATGATCACACATAGAAAACAGACATGACTGAGAGAGACTTGGGCCAGTTTCTAAAAGGAAAGTCACTTTGCAACACAGTCTTCCATGGAAAGGGATTGTTTGGTTTTGTCGCTTAACAAACGTCCCAATGGCCTGATGAGAAACACTTGTCAAGCTGAGTTTCCTTCCTCAGACTTGGGGTTAGGAAACTGTACTTGTTGCAAAAGGATGTTTGTAACCTTGAAATGGGATTAGTCCCTTGATACCCTTCCTCCTATATAGTCCCCACTCACATTCAATGCCAAAAGAGTGACAAACATTGTCCCTGATGCACCTTGTCCCTGTTGTGCCTTCACAGGGTAATTTTAATGTGGTATGAAACTTTCTATATTAGAATATTAAGGCTGCAAAGTGAAATTCTCTGTGATATTAACTCTATTCTCTTATTAGTGTAAATGAGTATCTGGAGTTGTGACAAGCTACTGCCTAATTGGCATTATCTTCTGCGTACATGGATAATGTACCCTGTTTGATATTGACCTGGCAACACAGCAAACGGTTATTAAATTGGTGGTTGGTTAAACACTCTCTGTGTACATCTGTGTTGGTACTTTAAACTGTGCCAGTGCATGGGACCAGGTCACTTGTACAGTTTTGCCCTGGACAAATTTGACTCTTTAAATTTCACAGACACTGTCTGTTAGTACAGTCAGTCAGGAGATCTGAAGTGAGAGCTTAGTGGTATGGGTACAACAAAAGAAAGCTCAAATTTACTAGTCTAGATACATTTCTGTGTAAATATATATCTGTGCTTTGCCCCTAGCCCTACTCATACCTGGACCACAATCTTCATCCTTGATAGGACAAGAAGTAATGGCCTTAAATTAAGACAGGGGTGGTTCAGATTGGATATTAGGAAAAACTTCTCAGAAGGAGTAGTGATGCATGGGCACAGGCTGCCCAGGGAGGTGTGGGAGAACATCATCCCTGGAAGTGTTCGAGAACGGATAGAGGTGGCACTGAGTAATGTGGTCTTGAGTAGTCATAGGCATGGGCTGATGGTTGGACTAGGTGGTCTTAGTGGTCTTTCCAACCTTAATGATTCTGTGCTTCTATGATCCTCAACTCTGATCATGCTTTCCTTGACTTGGACTTTCTTACCAACCTGCATCTGCTCTGCCTACTTCCATCCCAAAGTGCATCCTTGCCTTTACATTCTGTATTAACCCTGCTTTTCTTTAGCTCCACGGCTTTACTTCATCCTGTCTCTAGGATGTACAATGTAGTTTAGATCACCTCTTTGACTTGCAAACTCTCCCTATATTCTTCTGCCACAGTCAATTCCTGTACCATCTGACTCAATTTGGCCTTAATTTTCATCACCAATTTCAGTCTGGCCGAATCAGTAGGCAGACCCTTGTTTCTTCAGCAGAGCTGTTTTCCTCAGGCTGTGAGTAAGAGAAACACTTCAGTATGTCCTTAAATCTATCCCCCTTTAAGCATGTTCTCCTGTTGCCCTGAGCAAGGAGGATGCCTGCTGTGGAGGGAGGCAGGATTGTCTAATGAGTTGATTTGGACTCCTGAGCAATGTGGAATAGTTCAGAGAGTCTCGGCAAGACTGATGCTAAATCACAGTTGAAAATAGCAATCTGTCAGCAGTGTGCTTCCTGTTTTTGTTGTGGCCCAGATGATTTTGCTGCTGAAAGGCCAAAAGTGACACATATGAAGAAAAGATAGCAATAAATACATGTCAGGGGAACGATTCAGTGTACAGTAATTGTAAAGCACCAGAAATTAAAAGCTAGAGTGAGCCTAGGGATAATCTAACCTAGAAATTGGTGATATGGCAAAATCTGGGAAAAATGGATGTGGAACCAGTTAAACTAAACAGCTCTGCCTCAGGCTGGGATTAGCACTTTGCCCTCACTTGCACTTAGTATCATATTCAGTCCAAAATCTGCATCAAAACTGTTTCAGCTGTGTTGGCCAGATTTTGAGACCTCAACAATCATTGTTTCCTTGCACCTCTGGTGTTGGGCTATTGTTAAGTTTGTTTTTCTTTGCTCTTGCACAATTTGACCTTTTAGCTCCTACAGTCAGCCTTAAAATCATTTTTAAAGCAATATTTCACAGGTTCTAGAGATGTTTGAGAAGATTCTCTCAAGTAGAGTGAGCCCGCTTGAAGCTTCATCAGGTCAGAGTGCACCCTACCTGGGGAATATGAGCAGCTTCAGACACTGAAAGATAGCAGCTCTGTGATTAGCATGAACAGTTTCAAGTGGTAATAACCCCTCTTACCCAGAGGAATCAAACTGCTGCAGTCTGCTGCCTTGCTCCTTTTAAAGTCTTTGATCTTCACAATTTTGATGTTCTGCTCCAGTATCCTCACTGGCACAGGTGCCAAATAATCCCACCGTAACAAGATCGTTGGCTCCAGGAGGACTGCTTGTGTGTTTCAACTTACAGAATCATCACAGAATTGTTTGAATTGGAAGGACCCTTAACCGTCGAATAGTACAACCCCCATGCAATGAGCAGGGACACCTGCAGCTCCATGAGTGCTCAGAGCCCCATCCAGTCTGACCTTGATTGTCTCCAGAGATGGGGCATCCACCACAGATCTGGGCAACCTGTGCCTGTGCTTCACCACCCCTACTGTAAAAAACTTCTTCCTTATATCCAATCTAACTCTCCCCTCTTTTAGTTTGAAGCCATTTCCCCTTGTTCTATCACAACAGACCCTGCTAGATGTGTGCTTGCATGCAGTGCCTTGACCAGGCTTTACCTTGGGTTACCACCAAGAAAACGGATAGAAATCTATTCAGGGAGTATAAAAAAATAATGAAGCATACGTCTACCAGTCTCTAATTACATAAACACTCTCATAATAAGCATCCTTGGCAAAATCTATGACCCAGCTGTGCCACTTTTCCTGTGGTACTTCTAAGCCTGGATCCATCCTGCCTAGCTGGGTCTCTGAAGCCCACGCAGAAGGGGATAGCACGAGGTCTTAAAGACAAAGAGCAGTCTATGTGGCTATCAGCAAAACCCTCGCACCCCAAACTTCCCTTGACTTGAGCTGGTTGTTCAGGGTCCCGGTCCTGCTGCAGCTCCTGAACCAGAGCCACGGGCTCGAGCCGGGCCATGGGTGACTGCAGCCGTCTGTCCTCTGTGCCCAGAGCTGTGAGATCAGAGTCTGAGCATCCACATTCTCCACGCAGATGATTTTGCACTACACGTACAAACCAGATTATTGTCAGCGAAGAATCATGTATCACGCAGCAAGTTAAAAAGGCAAAACGCTTGCCCTTCAGGAATTTCTAGCTATGGAAAATAACAGATAGCGTGTATCCACAACAACATAAGAGAAAATGCCTCAAGAGTTAAATCTGATGCATACGAAATTTTGCATGAACTACAGCTCAAGATATTCGCTACGTTCGTTGAAATCTCTCTCACGCAGCATTTTAAAAGGCATTAATGTTTTTTCAAGTAATCTTTTCCCAGCTATTCTGTATTAATAGCTATTTACATAATAAGTTATTGTAAAAGATATATGCATAACATATTTCTTTGAAGATATGCTCTGGGTAACTTGGAATAAATCCTACCTCATTTAATACAGATTTTCTGAGACGTGTAGAAAAATGAGAGTCCTGAAAAACCTGGAAAGAATTCAAATCTGATGAAAAACAAAAATATTTTATATGATTAAATTTTCCGAGCAGCTTTAATAAATACACCGATATTTAAAACAGAGCAAAACAGCGCTGTGAAGAATGTCAGCATTTCCCGGGGCTTCGAGTCGTTCTGCGGCGTGAATCCTGCAGACTTACAGCCAGCTGCTCGCCCTCCTCGCTCTTCTGAAATGGCTGTGGAGTAATTGAGTAGGTAAAGCAGCACTAGCAGGTGCTGCGTAAAGGTGTTAGGACACCTGAATTCTTTTGGCTGTAAGCAAAATAAAATGGAGGTCAATACAGCCAGTAAGTCATTTAAAAACAGAGCTGAAGTTTACACTTCATTTGACAAAATTAGTGGTTTTATTTTATTTTACTTTATTTTAATAGCAGCGTAGTAAAGAGCTGGAAAGAATCACATTTACCCCTTAGGACTGAGGTTCCTTCATGACTGTTTTGCCTTTTGAGTCCATTCCACACGTAAGCTATTTAAAAATTCCCATTTTTGCAGCCCTGATTTTTCAGGCATTTCAGCATTTGAGCATATTGTCTGTGTGCAGAATTCAGTTCCTTGACTGCGTGTTTTTAGTACGCAGAACTCGAGGTTCTGGAAGTGTTTCATTATCTATTTCACAGCACTCTTTTGAGAGCGTCACTCGTGCACTCCACGTTGAAAAAGAGTTAAAACGGGGAAATTAAAGCAGAAAAGAAACTGAAACGTGTGTCTGTTCAGCCGCGGCACAGCCCGTCTGTTAGAGCAGATCTGAGCACTCATCTCATTGTTGATTCACATCAGATTCCTTTAACTTTTGTCTGAATCCTTACCGAAGCTGTTGGAATTTGTTTGTAAATGGAGACCGAAGGAGCAGTTCATACCGTTGTCTCGACAGGCGGCTCAATCAGAGTAATTCATTGAAAATATCTATTTAAAACTCATCACAGGGGCAGAACATTTAATGCTCTCCTTTTTCAAATAAATAAGGATCATTTGCTGAGGAAATGGGAAATGGGAACTTTTTTTTCTTACATTTTATTTTCTAGAAAACAGATGTACTTTTCATCTTACTAGCTTTCTCTGCATTGATGTGATAATGCACAATGCTTTCCAAGCCACAAATTGGGCTTTTTAAGGTATCTATAAAAATTACTTTTAAATTGTAAAGCTCAGGTTTTTAATAAATAAATGTTTACCAAGTTGCAGCAAGAGAAGCAGTATCCAGGGCAATAGAGATTTAGTAGGGCTTTAAATCACAGGCTCCAATTTCGCAAATCACTTTAACATGTAGTTCAGTAGATGAACAATTCCTTTAAATTAAACATATAATGAACTCCATCACCACATTGAAATTCAGGCATCTAAATAAGGAGTCTTTCCAGTGATTAATAAACACAGCACTCATTTTCTGAGACCTGCTTTCCCACGTGCTTCAAATTTAGGTCCTGGACAGGAGTGCAGGTTGCCTGAACTTTGCGGGTAGATTTTTCCTGATGATTTCACTGCTCAAGAGGCTCCATTTGCAATCCTCTGTCAGGTGGATCTTCTCATCACCTTGTAACACGAGGAAGGGCTTGCAATCTCTGAGAGCATGGCATGATCCCTACGCTTTGTGCACATGGATCGCCTGCAGGGATGCAGCTTTGGCCAGATGCTGAAGATTGCTCGCCACCAAAATATGAGGGGCTGGCAGTGGGGTGCAGGAAGGACTTTCCTAAAAGATGCTTGTGAAGAGCAGAAGGCTGCTGAGAGGGGTTTTATATATTGATGTGAAAGGAAAACCTTGATTGGAAAATCTTGACTGACTTATAGGACAGTTTTTCTTTATAGAAAATGCCCAAGCATTTTGCAGACAGGAAGGAATCCTATGAAGGAGTTGTTATGTTGTTCCTTCAGTAACAGTGGCACGGTCAGTGGGAGTGGTGGGGATGGGCTGATGGTTGGACTACATGATCTTAGTGGTCTTTCCAACCTTCATGATTCTATGAACAGCAAATCTAAGGTGCAGAAGATTTTTTTTTGTTCACTTTCTTTTCTTTTCCTCCCAGCCAGCGGTGAAAAAAGTCCTCATCTCTGGTTCTAGGATGTGTGTTTGCATTGCTTCTTCTTTTCATGTAAAGCTAGTAATATATTCACATCTTTTAACAAATAGATACTTACATTATTTTAAAATATATTAGAGAGGAAAATGGGAGCAGAATGTGTTAGTCTGAATGTGCCATTTCAGTGAGAACATCTTAATCTTTTTGGTTTACATGTGAAACTAGTGGAATTGTTAATTAAAAAACAAAAGTGAAGGCAAATGGAAAATAATGAAGATTTTAATGCTTAAGAGAGTGGACATTCTCAGGAGTGTGTGGACAACTGGACGGGTGGAGGAAGAGGAGGTATGGGGGACAAGGGGCTCTCCTTGTGCCCAGTTGGTTCTATCAGGTTTGTTTGCAGGTTTGCTAGGTTTGCAGGTCATTATTCTGGAAGCCTGGCCTATTTTTTGGTGGAAGTTTTAAGCAGATAAGGGCTGCTTAGAACTTTTCATTTTAATAGGCTGCTATTCAGCAGAGAATGGAAATGATGAGTTCTCCAAACAGTGAGATGCAACGACAGAAACTGCACAGCAGCACTGGAGAAGAAATGCACGCATTTCAGGCTGATAAGCATCGGGGTACAAACTGAGCATGAAGATAATTTATATTTGTTTTTCTTTGGCTATTATGAACTTTGATGGTTTTCATCCTCATTTAATAGCACAATAAATCATTCTTAGGAACATCATGCTCTTTAATTGCTTCCTTGTAAAAATGTGAGCTAATTGTCCTTGGTCTTGAAGTAAAACTTTAGGGAAAATAAAATACAATTCTAAATAACCCAAGTTTCTTAAATTCAGTTAAGCTGCAGCAAAGTGCAAATGTTGGAACAGCCAGTTGACACGTTGCCCTCTGTGAATGATAACAACAAAAAGCACCACTGGGTGTTAGTCAGTGTTGTTGGGTAGAGGGCTGTGTCTGAAGAAATCCTAGTGCTAGGTCTTTGTCTCTGGACACTGCTGCATCTTCTGACTATAGCAGTGGCTAATGTTGAAGGCACACGTATCTAGGCAGGCCAGAGTACCCACAATGAACATGCTAGTGCCATCCCCTCTCAAATGGAGCGCTTTCTGGAGAGAAAGAGCTTTGCTGCTCAAAACTTGTATGCCTGCTCCTTGGGAATAACACCAAAGAATACCTTATAAATGAAGTATGCTTCCCATTAGGGATTACAGCATCATTTGATCAAAGTCCACTGGAAATAGCTTTTGGCAGCATAGACGTTCTCTGTAACTCTTCGCTCGCTTGAGACTGATTGGCAAAGTTGGGAAAAGCAAAGCTGGTCTGAGGGTGAAAGGAAAGAAGACCACGACAGAGGTTTTATTGTTGTTTTTGTTGTCTTTCTCATTTTAAGGAATGGCTGTGTGAAATCGGTTTTTCGGATGCAAAGAAAACATTGGCAGTGGGTTTATTCTTCTGCAGAGCTTATCGTGCCCTACATGCTGGCTCAACTTGTAAAAAGTAATGCAATGCAGGCATCGTTTAAAATTAAACAACTTTTTGGCAACTCTGGTGAAATATATTGTCATCGACTGTAGACTCAAGCTCTTTCTGCTTTGAGTTTAATGAAATCTGGGCAATCAAAATGTCTACCTGGCAGCTCACAAGAGACGCTTCATGTTCATTATTTTGTAGTTAAACTATTTATCTGCCCCTATGTGCAAGGCTACAAATTTGTATACATTTTTATAGTCTATTTCCATTGTAAATTGCCCATAAATTAGATACAGACTTTTAGGCACCTCAGAACGTTATTTTTTTCAATCTCTATTTGGTATAAGGGGTAGATATTCTTGAGTTTTGTACATTGGTTCCTCTCTTGAGGAGAGTGGGGCTTTTTGCTGGGAGAGAAATACATCACTCTGCTGCCTCTTCTTCCCATTCTGTGAGATATAAATCATAACATTTAGAAAAGATAAAATACTGGTGCATGGCCATTATTTATGGTTTTTGTCTGAAGACTGTAGAGCATCTGACAAATGTAAATTGATCCTGACAAAATCTCAGTGAGTTATTATGCAGCTAAATGCGTCTTCCATAGAGATGGCAAAACATAAGTAATATGATTTATAAAAACCTCTCTGCCCCAAATTGCCCCCTCCGAAATGCACTGTAAGCATAGTACTATTTAAATAAGTTTATCTGTTTTCATGTTTCAAGTAAATCTACAAGACCAAAGGCAGAGACAGATGATAAAAAGAACAGATCCCTCTTTCTTATCATATTGTATGCGTCAGTTTAGTTTTTATGCTTTGGTGCGAGAAAAAATAAGGACCACTGCAATGACTTGATTGGACTTTGTCTTGATTCCAGGTGGTGGTACCAGAGATCTGACCTGATGCCTAATCTGAACAGGGAGATGCATATGCATTTGGTTTTCTCCCGTCAATGGAGAAGACGAAGTCCTGCTCTTGGCTTCTACCCCTTACTTGGAAACTGCTGAGCTATATTCAGCTACTAGCTATTAAGCAAAATGTCCCATTGTTAGTTTATGGGCCATTTCATTAAAAAGAAAAAAAAAGCTGTAAACATATGGCTCCTATAGAGAACCAAAGAGAATGATAGAGCGGAGCGCCTTCATGTTGAAGCGGGTCCTAGAAGAATTTCTCTGTAAGGTCTTCAGGCCTCTCTCTCTCCAGGCACACATGTTCCAGTTCATTTTACTTTTATTTCCTTTTTGTGAGTGTAATGTGCAGATTACACAGCTGTCTTTTCGGTTATTTAATGGGTTTTTATAGTTTAAATACATCTCATGTCTGTACATATAATGGTCCCAACATGTTTATGACAGGTTATGTCATTGGTTCCCTTGTTAGGGAGGCTAACAAAGCTTCCCCATTAGCTTAAGAGGCCTGGGAATTTTGTGCATCCTGTTCTTGTTGCTGTATGTCAGTGCTGGGCAGAATGCCATTATACCTCTGTGCATAATTCACTGGTTAAGAAGATGTGAATATGTCTCCCTCTAATGTGTGGCTCCAACAACGGCCTGCTCGTTCCCCAAAGCCAGCGAAGGCAGCCTTGCCAATTCTTGTGATTTTATTGTGAGTCTCTTGACATTTGGTGTGTGCCTTAAAAAACACAGCTCCTGGAGTTAAGACGAATGCATAAGAACCTCAGCTTTCATTTGAAAAATAACATAACATACTCTGAGCCTTCCTGTTGTGAAAGTGTTTGGAAGTGGACCCCAGTGGTTAAAACCCCAGAAAGCAAATGCAACCAAACCCAAATGTGTTATTAAAATCATATCTCATGGTGTGATTTTTATTTAAAGACAAGCTCATGACTATGGGAACCTGTCTGTAACTTTTGGATGGCTCAAGCTGGCAATGTAAGAGAACTGTTCCTGTTCAAGCGCTGAGCTTTTATACTTCAGATTCTAAAATTCCCATGCTTGATTCCCAGTGACAAATATAGTGCTGATCTGTGTGTTGCTAGGGATTTGTCTCATCAGCAGCCAACATCCTCAGGCCAGCCTGAAGATCTGAAATCCAGGTATGTTGCGCTCAGTAAAGGACAACTCTGCTTTAGATCTCTTGCTGGGAAGAAAGATCAGACCTGTGCAGTCGCTAAGTGAATTCCTCCTTGGTTGCATCTATGTGGTTCAGAGGGACCTTAGCTTCTTTGGTCTCATCTCCAGTAGCCACACAGCCATGTTAACACAGCAATGAGCTCTGGTTAACATATCCTGCTTTTCAGTGTGGTACTTAGTTTGGTCACTCCGCTGCACTAATGCATCTATACAACTTCCAGAAGGGAGCTGGATTGCATCTGACCGGCTTGGAATTTGAGGTAGAGTGCATTGGCCAGTCCACACCACAAAGTGGTCCTTTGCCACTAAAGCTGAAGGATGTGCTTTCTAATGCTTTGTTCCTGCGCACATTTTGACAAGGGTCATATTCATACCTGTTAAGAAATAGAGCAACCCAGGCTGGATTTGCAGGTTATGTGTTGAGTTTGTAAATCTCCACCTGCACTCATATTAGTGAGTAGTCTCTTATCTGAACTGGGATTCATAAAGATCATAGTCCTTTCACCAGAAATTGGCATTTACAGCAACTTCAGCACTGGTTTGATGATACTTACTGCCACCATTCCTAATATTCTTCATCTTGCTGTCTTTTTCCATCCTTTTCCTCCTTGTGTTGAGCCAGCACCTGTGGTCCCACATGGGCAAATTTGGCAGGTTCAGAGAATGGATAACAAGCTTTGGAATATATTTTTCCAACTGTGTCATCTGGCTTGTAGGAGAACTCTGGCTTAGCTGTACTGCCAGTACTGGAATGACTTTGGAGCTGTCTCATAGTCCAATGGTTGTAAAGCTGGCTGGCTTGCTTTGTTTTCCTGGACAGTGTATTGTCTTAAAAAAAAAATAAAA
>PPHD01018992.1:0-13815 GCA_002909625.1 Bambusicola thoracicus | reverse complement strand
TCTTTTTTTTTTTTTTTAAATTACACAAGAGAAAATAAAAACTACACTGCAACAAAAATAACCATTTGTGTTCATGTAGTTAGCAGCAGCTTTTTAAAAAATAATTATAATAATAATAATAAGGCAGATTCTTGCCTTTGTTATGCCATTAAAAACATTCTTGTTCCCTAGAGAGAAGCATTCTGGAAAAAGTTGAAAAACAAAAATAATAATAACCCAACCAAAGCTTGCCTGCAAGTTCAAGTTTTGTAAAAAAATATATACATAATTTATTCTACAACATATGTGCCTTCTGTTCATACTTAGACATGTTTAGTGCTTTGTGTTTAGAGTTCATTCTCTGTTGTCCCTCCTCTGAGGACAGCCCTCAAACCAGCCGGGGTTTCTCAGGTCTGCTTGCCTTCACGCCGCTCTTCAACAGTACCGTTGTCTGAAAACTGTTCTGGGCCAACTTCTCAGGTCAACGTGCCTTTGACCGATAGGTATTTCTTTATTGTTTTCCTTTCAACCCAAAGAGAGAGAAATTGTCCGCCAGTCATATTTCCGACTCACGCCGCAGCGGTCGTGGCTCTAGGGGCACTCCTGCCTGATTGTGATGGTCCATGTCGGGGTGGGTGTCTGTGCTTGTGCTCTCGGGCACCCCCGTGTCGATCTCGTCCTCCTCCTTGCTGGTGAGGGCCACTTCGTTCTCGTAGCAAAAGGAGTTTGCGTTCGAGAGAATGTATTTCTTTTCTGCTAAGTCTCTGGCACTGCAGATGGGTGTGTTGGGCACTTCGTATGTTTTGTGGAACCTCGAATAGTCCACTTTGTAGTAGTTTTTTTCTTCAAAGAGTACGGGCTCATAGCGGTGGCCCCAGAGGATTTCATTTGCCAGATATGAGCTGCGGCACTGGGTAGTCATGGCAGTGGCTTCCACCATGCCCTCTAAAATGACTACAATTTCAAAGTCAGCATTGTCCATGTCTTGTTTGCTCAAGTCATACAAAGGACTGTCTTCATCTATTTCATGTACTATTGTAATTGGGGAGACCAGGAATATGCGGTCTATCCCGCTGTCAAACCCTACATTGATGTCTATTTGATCCAAAGGGATGTACTCCCCTTCTGATGTGATCCGGGACTTGAGGAGCTGTGCTCGCACGTGTGCCTCAACCAAGTGGCTTTTCCTCAGGTTTCCGACACGCCACATCAGGCACAGTTTCCCATCTCTCATGGCCACCACGGCATTGTGGCTGAAGACGAGAGTTTCGTTTCTCTTTTTCGGCTTAGCCATCTTTGCCATGACGGCACCAATGATGAAGGCGTCAATGATGCAGCCCACTATAGACTGGAAAACCACCATGAAAACAGCAATGGGGCACTCGTCTGTGACGCACCTGAAGCCATAGCCGATCGTGGTCTGGGTCTCAATGGAGAACAGAAAGGCTGCAGTGAAGCTGCTCACTTGCGAGACACACGGTTTGTTATTTTCTTGGTTCTCCAGATCCCCGTGCAACAGCGCAATCAACCAAAACACACAGCCGAAGAAAAGCCAGGAGAGGATGAACGTCAGGCAGAAGATAACCAGCATCCACCTCCAGCGGATGTCCACGCAAGTGGTGAAGATGTCTGCCAGGTATCTCTGTCCCTTCTCACCCACATTAATAAACTGGACGTTGCAGTGGCCATCTTTTTTGACAAAGCGGCTCCTACACTGCTGCCTGGTGTGTACCTTACTTTTTCCATTCCCAAAGCCATTGGCAACGGCCATGGTTGCCAGCTTCATGCCGTCCTCTTCTGAAGACACGATGCTGTAGCGGTTGGTTCGCACGCTGCCCATCACTACTGCTGTGGACTGAGGTGCTTCTGCTTTAGAAAACAGTCTAAGTTTCTGCAAAACCCTTTGGAGAAACAGTTTTGAAAGTTCTAGAGGAACACACACACACAGAAAAACTGGGGAGAGGCTGGAGTCCCCAAAAGCCCTTGGATCAACCAAGGACAGTCTTCTGGCATGCAGAGTTAGCTTAACAAGTAACCGTCATAGAGAGGGCATGGTCTGCAAGAGAAAGAGAAATGTCATATTAGATCCTGGAGGAAAAGGATAATGAATCAAGCCTGTGAGAATCAAGTAAAATCACTCCTGTGGAGCTGCAGGAAGTTTCTTTATTCTTAATGACAGCATTTTCTGGAATGCATGGGAGCTCTGAGTGCAGTTCTGTATTGGCCAAAGCGACAACATCGCTGCAGAGAAGCCACCACTCCTTCCAAATGAAAGCCCTGAAGCGATCATGTCACACAAGTCTCTAAGCAATATTCACTTTAAAGTCAGGCATGCAAAGAATCTATCTACTGTTTGCAACGGGCCATTCTGTTTATTTTGCAACAAAGACTTAGCATTAGCCTCCCTCTGTTCAAATAATACTGAAGCAGTTTTTTAACGACGTACAGTGGTGTCTGTCTCCTGGACTGCTTTACCTATGTCAAACAAGGGAGTGTGCAAAGGGAAGACAACATGTACTGAGAAAAACAATAAAGTTGGAAAATGCAAATATCAGTTATTTCCATGAGATTACACTGCATAGAACTTAGGTTTTTCTGTTAAGTGGGAGCTATAAAAGGAGTTGTGTGTTTTCTGTGAATGGCAGGAATACAGGCTGCATCAGTACCTCTAACTCCACCAACTCACTGCATTTGGACTGGTTTTTACACTCATATTAGGGTGAGTTGCAGGGAGCAAACTAAATGTTGTAATGACACTCTGTGAATGGGAATGGCAGAAGGCTCCAATGGTGAGACAGAATGGGGGTAGGACTGGATGGGCATCTTCAGAACACCTCAAGGTCTTGGATACCAGCAACTAGGACTCAGCAGAGAGGCTGCAGAACCTTCTTCCAGAGGGTAGAAGCTACCAGACTTGTTTCAGGGAGGTCTGGCTTAGACCCAGGTTTAGCTTTTAACAAGTGCGTCATCCATTAAGTCATGTACTGTATATCAGGAAATGTAATTGAAATACTGCAGAGGATAAGAGATGCATTAATGCAACTGCTCCTTCCATACATTCACCTCATGGAGGAAATAAAACCAAATCCCAGCAGAGAGGAATGTCTGCTATCCATTTACCCTGGGAGAGGAGACTTAAGTACTGTTTACATTGGTGGGAGATTAAATCACCATCCTCTTCATAGATCAATATAATCAAAACTCATCTGAGTTTGTCCCAAACCCAACACATCTATAGCTGCCAAAGAGCACAACCTCTGCCCATGGCACAGCCTCAGTACCACGGCTGCTTCTCTGACTCAGCCCGACAACTGCAGCAGATAACAGTGCATCTCCTTCCCCCAGAGCCTCACAGAGGTGTTCCAGCAACTGAAGGGATTTCAAACAGTTCCTCGGCCCTCCCACATCCTTCCACCGCATTACGAGGGCGTTAGGTCAGCAAACACTTGTTGGGAAAAAGAGCAGGTGACAAACAGAAAACAACGGCGTGCCTGAAGTTGCGTGCAGGATGTTTTTCCCTGGAGCATCTCTTCGGGTTTTACTTTTACCTTCTCTTTTTTCCTCTCACTTCTGTTTGTTGTGCAATGGGTCCCGCCGCCCACTTGCTGAGATTACTCATCTGTGACTGCAGCGGCGAACAAGACATTTTGGCAGCTTTGGATGGGTTCAGTTATGTCCCATTTGAGTTAAACTCTCAGCAATTTAGACTTCTGGGCTGGTATAGCCCTTACGCGGCACACGCAAGATAGTCAGATAGGTGTAAGGACTCACTTTTTCCCTCACATCTTTTTAATCACGGGGCTTCTCAAAAATACAAAGGAATTCTTTGAATGCTCACTTAAAAAAAAAAAAAAAAAAGGCTTGAAAGGACTTTGAGAAACCTGAGCAGAGGGTGAGAGTGAAATTGTTTATGCATTCCAGACAAAAACATCCCTGAAAAACCATTGCATTGGTTCACAAATTGATCACTTTTCTAAACCACATCCTATAATCGCAGTCATGTTCACATTCCACATTTGGAGTCTGTTTTGTTCCGAGCTGATGGAAATACACAGCCCAGGAAACAGCTTATTCTGAAGAGTTTTATTTCCCCTCCACATTGTCTCTTGGATTTTAGAGGAAAACTTGTGGCGGAGGGAAAGATAAGCTGTAAAGTCTCAAGTGTCAGAGCAGGCAGCTCCCCCCAGCAGAAGTCTTGACCTGGGGACGTTTGTTTGAATTCCATAAATCACTGAAATCCTAACGCCAACTTCCTGCAGCAAGCTGGCTGCATTTAGAAGTATGGGAGCTGAGTGATGTACCACACATTGCTGCCGTCCCATTCGTTTCTATCTGCTGCACATCTGCCCAGCTGTGCTGCATACAGCTGTGTGCTGCCAGGAGTGGAGCTGCACCTCTGAATGCTGAGATCCTCGCAGCAGAGCTGTGCCTGGGGACACGCTTAGCCAAGTGTGCAGGCTGCTCCTTGAAGTTTACACAACAATGCTCTGGTGTGCTCCTGCTGCCTGTGGGAGAGCTCTTTTATTTCTTCCACAGCACAGATTGGCTCTTCCCTGTGAGCACTCAGCATCGGGAGGATGCGAGATGGGACTGCAGGCAGTGGGTCTGCTCCTACTCCTGCTCCATCCCCTGTCAGTGCTCACCCTGACTTACACAGCTATTTCATTAGAGGTCCCCCAGATCCCACAGGCGATCAAGCAAGCATGAAAATCAAATGGTACTTTTTATTTTGCTAATCCACCTGCTGCTCAAAGGCTAAACAAGCTCATTCCCCCAGCACGCCCCAGCAGCAATGCACTGGAGGCACCGAGGATGCTCAGCTAGCATGGGACCAGCTCTGCAATCCTCACCAGGCTAAAGAAGCCAAGCCAGAACCCACAAACCAGCCCAGCTCTTTGTGTAATTGGGCCCAGGCACACACACGCGCAGAGCTGTGAACTCAATCATCACTAGGTGTGTTATTATCATTAATGCATACTACCTTTCCTGCTGGAAGAGAATGAGAGATTAGAGTGATGCAGCTTGTAATTACCAGCATTGGCACTGATGCAGTGTTGCTGGGATGGGACGAGATGGGATGGGATGGGATAGCACTGCAGCATGGGGATGCTTGGAGGAACAGAGGAAAGGGGGCTGTGCTGTGTCTGCACCATTTCTGAACTAAATTCAGTACAAATCCCAAGACCCCACTTGCATTCCCCCTAAACGTTTCCCCAGAGGAAAGACATTTACAATGCACGTCTAAACATCGCGACCAGCAGCTCGGAGGGAATTTCTGCAGAAGGTCTGATACCCGGCAAAACCCGCAAAGTGCCAGAAGAGCAGAGGAGAAGAGGAGCACTAATGAGCGCTCGGAGCAGCTATTCCCAGGCTGACGCCACGCAGCCCCGCGCCGTGAGCCGGGCACATGTTGCTAAGAGAGCAGAAGCGCTGCCTTAGCGAAGCCTTCCCCCGCTGCCCTCGGTAAACAGAACAAAGAGTGATCGCAGGAGCGGAGCCCGATCCCACAGCCCGTGCTCGCTGCTGGGCACGGCCGCCCCGATCGCGCTCCCCAGCCCAAGGGTCACCTCCAAGGCACTGCCCAGCACTGCTCTACCGGGACAGGACTCGGGTTACACCGAAGCTGCCTTCAAGGAGAAGGATCTGTCCTGCTCGAACAGGCAGTGGGAGGTAAAAATAAAATAAAATGGAAAAAATAATTAAAAAAAAGCAGATGATGTAGGGAAACGGGTATGAAGAAACAGGAGAAAGGACGCAAGTGGCGTTTGCATCTGCTATCCACAAAGGAGCCGGGTTCGGGATATTTCTAGCTGATGACAAAATAGCTACAAGTGAAATAGCCATCACCAGGGGGTGTACTTGGTGCACCGGCTGCGAGGATGGAAAAGCAAACAAGTGTAAAGGTAAGGCTGGAGCGAGGAACAAGTGCTGCGGGCGGGCACGGTGTGCGGCCCCGACACCTGCGGCCCCGCCGGGAGGGGACGGAGCAGCGCTCAGCCCCCGGCGATAGATCTGCCACTCCTTATCAGTATTTTTTCCTTTCACTGTCACGAACTAAACTGAAACAATGCATCCTCTTCACACACTCCCCAGCTGCAATATGGTTTCTTTCTTCCTATTCTTGGCAGAATGATTGCAAATGATGAAAACCCCACGTTCCCATGAAGGCAGTGAATGAAGGTTCCTTTCATGTCCCTACGAAGTATTTCGGACACTCCTCTATAAGTGACGCATCTGATAACTCAGATTTGATAGTTTTGACCTCTGTCTTACACGGGAAACAACAGGCAAGACGAGCAGAAGGGATGGAGCGGTGCTGCGTCTGCACGAGGGAGTTGTCATGCAAACTTCCAGCCCTTCCCCCGAACAAAATATCTCGGGGGGAGCAGCTGGTGCATGGAAAGTTATGAACATAAACAGATGCTGCAAACAGATGCTCGAGTGTTCCCAGCATACCTATCTAATTATTTGAGGCACCCAGAATAGCTCGTGTATGGTGCACGAGAAAAGCAGGAGTTCCCCCTCCGAGCGGTTATGCCGAAGTGTGAAACAGATCCACCAGCACGGAAAGCGCTAACTCGGCAATGCCGCATTAAGCCCCGACGCGTCGCGTCGCCCCGACCCCTGATGGCACCTCGGGGCGTCCCGCATAGATGGGGAAAAGAAAGCGCTCCTTACCTGCCGGTGGCTTTAACAGAGGTGCTTAGAGAGTTTAAAGGGTGTTAAGATCCGCGGGGACACAGCAAGCCAAGCCAAGCCAAGCCAAGCCAATCCCAAGGTGCCCGCCGGCCGCCGCCGCACCGCTAGCAACTGAGCCACTCAATGAGCCGCTGCCCCCTTTTTGCGGGCTGCCATGTGATGTTTAATAGCGGCCCGGTCGGCCCCGCCCTCGCCGCTACCCCGCACCAATGGCAAACGGGAGGCCGGGCCGCTCCGCGGGGCTGCGGGGCTGCGGGAGAACGGCTCCGGCTCGGGGGCGGTGCGGGGCTGAGTGCGGGGCGATGCGGGGCTGTGTGTGGGGCTGCCCCCTCTGGGCGCAGTGCCGCGATCGATGGAGCGCAGCCCACGGGGTGCAGCCCTACCCCGGGACAGCCCCGCAGCTCCGGGGAGCACCTGCCCGCGGGTGTTACCCCTCCGGGAAGGCGTTCGGTGGGAGCTGCTTATGAAGATGCCGGGTGGGATGTGTGAGGCTGCTCGCTCTGGTCTTCTCCTCTTGGGCTCCTGTCCGATGCCTCGTGTAGTAAGGAACAATAGCAGGGAAAAGCGGTTTGGTTTCCTTTGGTAGTCACGTTCCATCTTTATGAAATGCTGAAATACGGGGTATTGAATCACAAAGACCCAGCCCTCACACACACCGGGGGCAACTCAAGCACACCCCCTCCATCACTGCTCCTTAAACTGAAATCTGACGTCTCTCTTAAAAGCAAAGCTCTGATCCGTGGTCTAAGACCTCTTGGAGCAAGCAGAGTGTTGGCGTGCTGCGGTGTGTGGGCTGCATCTCTTTGTTCCATACATCACCTGTAGAAGGCTGTCCTGTCTGGCCATGGGCGAAATGTACAGAAATCAAAATGGCATTTAATAGCTTGTCCTCCCTGTGGTAGACGTGGCCTAAGACATCAGACAAAGAAAACGGGGATGAAATGTTTGGCTGGGAGCCTTGCAGGAACAAAAACAGCCTTGTAAGCATGCTCTGGAGTTTGCCAAACTCCGGCTCTGATGGACAGTGCAGGGGTGTGAGTTTCCGAGGCAGGTGTCCCCTGCACAGTGCTAACAGCTGAGCTGCATCACGGAGCCTTGCGTGGTGGGCTGGAAAAGTCGGAGTGAAGGTGACTGCTGAATGCAGAACACACGAGGCTGTAGGAGTTGGTGTGGGCACTGTGAGCTGCACCCGGGACTGTAACAGCAGCGTCTGCGGGGACAGAGGGATCCTCCCCTCCTTCCCGTGCCCCCAACAGGCTCCAAAGATGATTCCATGTTTCTACAGCAGCGCCCGCAGTCACTATTAGGTTGCGTTAAGCTTTGTAAGCAGGCAATTCTGACACGAGCAAGTCTTGAAATTCTCGATGAAAATGTCCCCAAATGCTTTCTCATAGTGCAAAGGCACGAAGGAAACACTCCCTTGTTGTTATTTACAGTATGCGTTGAGTTCTCCATACTCTGAATGAGGAAGCGTTGGTGCAGCAACAAACACAATGGCCACATGCAGCTGCCTTTAGCAGCCCGCAGGGTGCTGTGTGCAGGATGCACGGCTTTATGTGGTGTGGGAGTGAAGAAAAGACCAGTGATTGTGTACATTGAGCAACCTGACGTGTTGGGCAATCATTGTTCCTGCGTTCTTCTTGGGTGATTCTGTCCATGTTTAATAGGAAGAAAAGCTCTCTAACTCGGGCAAGTTTCTCGTGATTGAGAAATGATAAAAAAAAAACTGCAAGAGGGAAAGACAGCAATTATTTCCTTCATCCAGTAAGCCTGAAGTCACCCATCCACAGGATTTGAAGTCCATAGGGACAAATGCTGCAAAGATCCATGGCAAAAAAATCCCTTGTGTTTCCAAATGTAAAAGTGCAGCTAAAATAGCAACGATCCGACCCACCTCGATGAAGTATGTGCTCATCTAAATGGAGTGGAAGTAAAGGTGCTGTGATACACCGTGGCTCAGAAGCGCTCTGCTGAAAATACATGCAGTGAGCTGGAGGGTGGGTTGGACACATCTCTGCACAATGCCCACAAGATATTACCCATTAAAGCCTGACCTCGCAGACTCTTACTCAACCCTTACTCACCAAACTGACTGATAAAGACCGCTAACTTACGGGACTTAAGAGCCCGGATCCGCTGAGATGAGTAAGACTTATTCACAGCAGCACAGCCCTGCAGACCAACCCATCCAGCATTTCACACTGAAGAAGGCTTGAATGCACACATCAGGGCTGGTTTATAGCTTCCTTAAGCTCCAAGCTGCTCTGTCCAGAGCGCTCTCCTCTGAATGAAATATCGATTTGAATCTATTACCCGGATTACAGGAACTGTAACAAAGGCACCTCTCACCCGCCTGAACTTCAGCAGAAGCACTTCCAAAGCCCTCAAATGGGGAAGTCGAAGTTGCAAGAAAAGTTTCTAAAAAACCCTTTCCTGTTGCAATGAGCCAGGACAAAGAGGGCGAGAAACAGCTGAAAACTTTAACCCTCAAGAGTGAGTGAGGCTTTGTTTGCCTTCCCGCAATGTTTTCTCATTTGAGGCAGTCTGGCTGCGGGATATTTCGCTGCCTCCTTTCTGATGTACTGAAGAGCTATGTGAGATGGCCTGGGGAGTTTTCAGGGCAAGATCCGCTATCTGCAGAAAGAAAAACACTATCGGGGGATAAGGAAGGAAAGCAGAATATTTATGTTTCATACGGGCGTAGGAGGTGTAAGGATAGGAGCATCCCAGGGCAAGATGCTTTTTCTGATCCATCTTGCAGCTCAGCCACAGCAGTGGAAGGAGAGGCTTTTCTCCTCACGTTGTCTGAGCATCTCCTCAGTCTTGCAGAGATCTGCAGATGCCCCGTGGAAGCAAATTAGAGTTGTATTGCAGGCACAGTTCTTGCCAATTGAGACCCAGAGGCTCTCACCCCTGTCTTGCTGCATGTTATTAAATTGGTTTTTCTTCTTGGCGGTGAAAAGGCCTAATTATCAGATTGCATTTGTCTTCATCTCTTAAAGTGGCCAAATCTGCTTTGGTTCTCAAGGATTTTATTGCCAGCTGAAAATAGCTTGATTGTATTGTACTTGCAAAGAAAACACAGTCTGGTCGAATCAAAGCCGTCAGTTTCCACTGGATGAGAAGAAATGCTGTAAATAAAGTGTTGGGCTTTTTGTTGCTCTCACCATTTCCATGCATGTAAACTGGCACACGTTAGCCTTTCTTCTCTAACCATTAAGTCAACTGGAAAAAATTCATCAGGAAAAGGTGGTTTTCCCATTCACAGTAAGCCTCTGGGGTTTAGACATTAACTGGATCTTTATAGGTCTAATGCTGTGATCTCCAAGGAAAAATGAAGGCACATTCGCAGTAGAAGGAATCAGTAAATCCAATGTAAATTCTGAAGAGAGATGGTTACATGTTTGATAAGACTTGAGAGAACAAATAAATACATGTCGTACTTCGCAAGCAAAGAGGATATACAGATGTGCAGTCAGTTATAATGGATAATACCATGTTTGTTCATACAAGGAGTGAAATATGACATAGGAAATTGAATTGTTTTATATCTCTGAGAAGACTGGAATTCACACAGCACTCACATTTTTTTCTCTCTTTCTTTCCCAGACATTGAATGTCCAAAATCTTTGCTTAAGATTTCAGTCTGCCTTCTTCAGCCTGATTCTAAAATCAAACCACCAGCTACTGACTGTAGGTTGAAATACTGGAGTATAGGCCTTCATTCATTGCTACTGCAAATGGTGGATGTGGGAAGCAAGGTGAAGAAATGCTGAAATAATGAATTACAAAGAGTAATCCATAGCTAATGGTAACTGTATATAGCCAGAAATCCAAATGCAACCCATGAAGTTCTGCCAAGGACAACTTAAATTCCAGCACCATATTCCATGTGGTTCAGCTCTCACTGAATTAAGATGCCTAATTTAAAGACTTTTTAACTTCTTCCAGCTAAAGTTTTAGACCCCAAAAGATACGGTTAAACACAAAAAGGAGAATGGAGAGGGGAGCTCTTCCAAACTCTTACCTCTATAGGGTCAAAATCCTATACTCAAATAGGAAACGTCAGTCTGTTATTTAATGTATGCCTTGCACAATCTTCATTTTCTGGAAGCTTTGCTTTAGCAAGACAGTTGTATAAACTTGTAGCTATCTGTTTCCATAATTTAGGATTATGGATTGTCTTTGGGAAGTGCAACTAGGATTATTTGTGATGTGGCAATGCTCTTTAATTCAAATCACTCAGCCCTCAATCACCTGTGGCAATTTGTCCTCCAAAGCAGCATATGTCTTCAAAGGGGAACATATGTTCAGACTAATGAGAAGGGCCTTAGCGTAAGGGATAAAACTGCCCAATGATTTGCATATTAATAAGGATAAAATTTTCCTATGAATCTCAAGGTTGCAAAATGATTTTCCACGGTTCCCATTCTTTGGGTGTCTCAAGGGAAAGGGAGTTAATGGTTAATAAACCAGCCAGAGTGGTGAGAACATGCCATGGAGCTGCCATAGGGAACATGACAATTCCTGGAAGGAAAAGGGTTAAGAGCCAGAAACTGACACGTAACAAAATGATGTGACCACACTTTCATTCTCTGACTTACAGCTTCAGTTGTTTAGTATTACTGGTGTGCCAAAATCAGGATAGGTTCAGACTCAGGCTCAGCTGAACAGAAAAGGGCAGGAATATCTTTGCATTTCTCTGGGTCGCACATTTGTAGTTATGGAAATACTGTGAATAAGCAGCAGGGCTGTCATGGGAGCAGGTCCTCACTGGGTTTACAACTCTCACCCTCCTGTAGGCTCTCAGTAGCCAAGACACCTGCTTGCTCAAAAGCCCACGTAGTGCACCAGAAAGGAAGGAGCAATGTTACCAGCCTGTGTTCCCCCTAACTCCACCTGCTGCAAGGGATGAAGCTGAGATCTGCTTTGGCCTTTGTAACCCTGTGTGCCACCATAGGTAGAAATATGATAAGAAAGAGCAAAAGCAAAACGTGGTAGAAAGAGCTAGAAATCTTTAACATACAGTATTCCTTCACCTGTCCTACCAACCCATTTACATTCACCTGTGTGATTCACTTCCCAGGTGATGCTTGGCAATTCCCGAGGGAAAGTGGATGTAAATACATGGGTACACAATGCTTCCCACTTCCAGGAGCAGTAAGGATATACTGAGAAGCGACCGAAGTTCTCTGCCTTGCAATGTGCATGTTGTATTTTATGCTGCTGGCCGTTCATTATCTACCACTGTGCTTTACTGCCTATCAGTGTGTTCACTCAAGTGAAAACTGCATTGATAAACTCAGAAGCATATGGTTTGTGTTAACAGTGCTCTGTGCATAAGCGACTGCTCTCCTTACTCTCTCTGATTTTCTGCTTTAGTACAGTGGCTGAGATGCAAATGTCCTCAATGTTTTCTATCAGTTTGTACCAGAAGCTTTAAGCTCGCCTGCAGTGTGTGGCCGCAATGTAAATGACAATACCAGAGTTTATTTTCTCTCCCGGAGAGCAAATAAACTTTGCTGAAAACAGAGGATTAGATCATTGGCCATTGTGGAAGGAAAAATGGCAGCACACAGTAGCAAACAAGCTCGAATTTCCTGAGGAGCCGACGTTGTGCCGATTTACATCCAACGTGAAACTCCATCTTGACCCATATCAGTGCTGCCTGGCCCCAAGCACTGCAGCCTCC
The DNA here is from genome assembly GCA_002909625.1 of Bambusicola thoracicus. Taxonomy (NCBI): domain Eukaryota; kingdom Metazoa; phylum Chordata; class Aves; order Galliformes; family Phasianidae; genus Bambusicola; species Bambusicola thoracicus. The sequence continues at coordinate 1,445 of PPHD01018992.1, read as the reverse complement.
AGGCAGATCCTCTCCAGCACAGAACCAGAGGGGCTCGGAAGCGATGCCACCCTGAGCTGGCACGTCTCCCTGCCCCGTGCTAAGCCAGGAGTGCTGTGGGGAGCAGGAACAGCATGGCAGCCCAACCCTGCTCGTAAGGCCCGCGTGGCTGGGAAGGAGGTTGAGAAATGTAATTAGCTGGCACCTTCCTAGAGTTCCCTCAAAACTAAAATCGAACAGATGAGTAAAACCGTACCAGGCTCAAACCGTTGGCTAAGCTTCCTGATATTGTTTTTCGACTGATTATTTGGACCGGTCCTTCAAGGCCCACCCACTAAAACACCTCTGTCATGTGAAAAACCTCTCGTCAGAGAGGAAATAATCTCCAGCAAGAAAATACCACCGTTTCCTTTCTTTTTTCTATCGTAATCTTGTGCTGCTTATTTGCTTTTCTGATGTCATTTTGTGCCTCCAGGCTGATTTCTGCCTCTCCTCTGTGCAGATGCAGAGGGGAAGAAGGATTCCCCACCCACCCCCCAGGCATCCTGCATTAAAACTGCACGTCCTGAGCCTTTGGGCCCTGATTAAGTCACGTAGAGAGAGGGAAAGGGCGGCCACAGAAGGAGGCTTTCCCCTGTTTGGTGCTAGTAGATGTTGTGCCCGTGAAGGCATGAGCCATGCATTTCTTTGTAATCTCTCTAATACTTCAAAAGTTGGCTTTGATCCTCTAATATTACTTGAGCTAATGCCCAAACCCTATTAAGCAACCTTGTGACAGAGACTGGAGGGAAAAGGATTGTGCCGTTTCTCATCAAGCATTAAAAAATCAGCATGGAAGTTCACGAAATGTCAGAGTTGCTGCAGCCCACGGTTACATCATGGCCTGTGGTGGCACTGCAGGTCCTGAGATCCTGGCAGTCTCCAGGGGCTGTGCTCGCACTGCCCATGCAGTGGGTGCTGCAGGAGTGGGGTGCCTGGCAGGGCAGGGCTGCTTGCAGGGCCCTCCCTGCCCGCAGGCTGACACAGCTCAGTGCCGTCTGCACTTTGTTGTTGGCGTGAAGCGATCTGCAGAAATATGCTGTCAGGCCGTGGCTCACGAGGAAGGCGATCTGATTATGGGAAGGTCACATTGCTGAGTCCTGAGACCAGAAACCCACCTTCACTCAGAGCAGCGCACAGATCTGTGTTTTGCTTTAATCTCGACTCAGCTTCGGAGCCAAATGGCTACGGAGGCCACCGGTGATGGCTCAGGCAGAGGGGGACATTCAGCACTCAGGTTCTGACCACGTTGCGGCCTTCCAGTACTTGAAAGAAGCATATAAACAGGAGGGAGAATGGCTGTTTACAAGGGTGGATGGTGATAGGACAAGGGGGAATGGTTTTAAACTGAGACAGGGGAGGTTTAGGTTGGATATTAGGAGGAAGTTTTTCACACAGAGGGTGGTGAGGCACTGAACAGGTTGCCC
>PPHD01018991.1:0-14294 GCA_002909625.1 Bambusicola thoracicus | reverse complement strand
CACTTTTAATTATCAAGAGCTCAAGCTTATCTTCTTTGTATGTTTTATGTACACAACACTGAAACAACCTTCCCCATTATGTGCACAGTTCTCAGATTGAAGATCCAGTTCTATTGAAGTGGTCCCTGCTCACCTGAAGATACCTATAAAATGTTAGCAAGTAGCCAGTCAATGATGCATCAGTTTATTCTGTAGTTTAGGCTTCCTTTTAGACCCACAGAGGAACTGTTGCATGAGTACTGCCTGACTGTTCACCTGTTGTACAGGGATATAATCTAAGAGTGAGTTGATCATCTGTGGGATCTTTCTCCTGACTGTTGTTTTTATATGCTTCAGCTCAGAAATTGGGAATCTTATGTTCCTGCAGTTGTGCTGATTGCATGGAAATTGTATCTATGGTCCCAGGATCTCTGGTATCATCACTCTCAATCCAGGAAGCTTGCAAGTTGTTTTACAAGTGAAGGCTTGTAAAGGCAGCTCGAGCAAATTCATTATGTCATGATTTGCTACAACTGAAATTAATTAAATGAGACAAAGAAATTGAGGTTGGCCGACTTTGCTGATGAGTGTCAAGTCCTACTAAGTGGCTCGGTTATTTAGTTTACAATTACTCAACTATACTGAGCTTTGTTTGTTTGTAATTTGTATCATTTCCTGTTTTCTAAGTTACTGTGTTTTTCTGTTAGTCGAAACAGTGCAAATCAAATAATCATCTTCCTAAAACAAGAGTGAATGATGGGCTGAAGATGCGGGCATCTGTTCGGATGACACGTTATTTAGAGTCCTGGGGAGCAGCCAGGCCTTTTGCCCACCTAAACCATAGAGAAAGTGTGAGCAGTGACTCTTCAACTTCACAAGGAAGGCAAAGAAAGGTGAAGTTTGAAGTGATTATGTCATCTTAAAATTATGAACTGCTTGTGTCTGTGGTTTGAAACTTGAAATCTGACATATTTTTGTGGGTGAGTTTATGCTGTTACTGTTAAATATGTATACAGAACTAAGCAGGTATCTGTGCAAGAACTACTTCAGTCAAAACAATATTCACACTCCACTTAAGTCTAGCACATTATGCTTGTAGTAAGCCTTCGAAGAAAAACATTGAAAGTATCTTTTCTTCTGACATTTCTCCACCCTAGGGTCGTACTCAGTATGTGTGGTTTTAGGAAAGAAATAATTTGTCCTAGCTTGTAGATGCACTCATGATTTACTTGAAATTTTATAGAAAATAAACTGTCCCTCCACGTGCTCCATTTACAATGGGCTTTTGTCAGAAAATAATTTAAGAAAATTCATTTTTCCTACAATCCGCCATTACTGAAAGCTGAAAGGAGGAGATGCACACCTCTCAGGTGTGCTTCCAAGGCCCAGCAGAGCTATGCTACTCTCTGAGTAGATGGCAGTGGTAGTTTTTAAAATGAAGTATTATTCCATTTGGGTTTGTGCAAGTAGTTTCCTGTTTACTTGTCTCTGCTCATCTTAGTTATTTCAGTGTATGGAGAAAAATCAGATAAAAGATTTGTTAAATTATTTTCTAACGATTTTTAAGAAAGGACAGAAAACACCCACTGGTTAAAGCAGAAAATGTTGCTGGAAAGTGTTGGTTTGGATAATCTTTTCTGTTTAAGAATGTTTCCTGAATGTTGTTTGTCAGTAAAACTGTTTTTGACTTCCTCTTGAAGTTCATTCTCAATGGTTCACATTGTTGAGTGTGTAACTTGCTCTTTATTCCTTACATGGTTTAGGAAATACCTCTGTGTTCCACTGGGCGCCAAAGGACTTCTGACAGGTTTGTTGAGTACTTTTTTTTTTTTCTTGATGTATGATTTTGTGTTCTATCTACTGCAAGCATGTGATCTTTTGACTGATTAATCAGTGTGTATGCTGTTTCCACAATGAAAATGTTCAGCTTGGTCTCTGGACTCTTAAAAGGCATCTGAATTCATGTTTGTTATGGTTGGCAGTCTCTACAGGCTTTCTCCCCAACCTGTCTTCCATCGGTTTTGAAAGTAGCCAGATGGTATTTTAATGTGATTTAGGATACCTGTATTTGTCAAAAAGCTTTTTAGTTAAGATAAACAATGTGTGTGATAATTCCACCATGTCATTTGGATAGAGAGGATTAAGCTGTTACTTGTTTCTGAGTAGCATTTGTGACACAGACTTCATATCGTTCACAGAAATTCATCTCAGAAGGGGAGAATAGAGGAAGATATTTATGATGAAATGATGTCAACCATTGAAGGACTCAGTTCAACTAAGTATGCAAAGCTTTTATTTTCTATCATCTTTTTTTTTTTCTCAATTTTAACTCCAGACACAAAATTTACTTCTCAAAAATGTTACCACGTATTTGTCTTGCAATTTTTTGTGTAATTTAATTTTCTTTTTGCTTTAGTTTTCAGTAATAATCTTGTTATTCTCATTCTTTGAGCAAGAAGCCAATGGCTAGTCTAGCTATTCTATGTGGTATGATACTATGAAATAACAGTTATCACTTCATTTCTTAGGACTGTCCAAAGTAATGAGCTAAGTGGCGTTGCAAGGATAGGAAGTTAATATTTGCGTTCTGTTTATTAAAATAAGGACTATGAAGAAATGGGGTGCAGTCCTGACCAAAACCTGCGTATATAGCCAAAACATGGTTTTGGGGTTATAATAAAGTTGGCTTAATGTCAGGTTAGTTGACAGTATATGGTCTGTCAGTGGCAGGTGGTGCATTTGGCATTACGTAGGCAATTGGATTTGGTGATTTTTGTAGGTCCCTTCCAATAGAACCAATCTATTGTTGCATTTAAAAACAGACAAGTGTAGGCAATGTTGTCTTCTCCTTCTTTATTTTTTGTTTTGTTTTTAAATTTAAAATACAGGGTTTAATTTCCTATCAAATGTGAAACAGTGAATTCAAGAAGAAAATCTTTCATTTAAATTACGGCAAGGCTATTAACAATGTACTTCCCACTATTCCTAGTAGGTGATGCTGTTGGTAATACTTAAGGGCAGAGTTTGGAGGCTGTTAGCCACCTCTTAACACTTGCTGTTCTACATGACTATTTTTAAACCGCAAAAAAGGTCTGGGGTTACATTTTGCACATAAATGGCAAACTCTGCTGTTTGTGGAAGTTCTGGATCTGCCTGTGAACAGCATGAAAACTTAGCGGCTCATGGGTCACCCTATGAATTATAAAGACTTTTCAAAGCTGTCAATTGTGTAAAAATCCATAGCACCATCACCCTGTGTACTGTAAGGCTGTAACTACAATGCTTTTGCATCTTTCCTTGGCTGTTCTGTACATTCTGTAATGTCTGTCTCTGTGCATGCAGCCCATGGTGTGGCAAATCTGATGACTTCTGTGGATTTTCACTGATATTTGCAGAACCTGGTCTTGAAAAAGAGGTTGGTAAGAGCAAAATAATAGTTTTTGGTCTTTGATTTCTACTAAAGAGCAGCATAATAGTATACTTAAAACTGTGTTTTCATTCTTGAACTGGATTCTGGAGATGGCTGTAAACCCAGAGAGGTTTTTGGTACCTAAAGGAAGGTGGGTCTCATGATTTAAGTTGGCCACTCTTCCTTGATAACCCATGTTCTGGAGAGTGTTCTGGAGAGTGTTTCTAATCTGTGATTAAATTCTTGCCATAGGGAGTCAGCAGGGGTTGGGCTGTTTTTTCTGTATGAAGAACTTTCAAAAGTAATGAGAATTTAAAAAATATAAATACTGCATCCATAACGAAATGACTTTCAGTGGTTCCTTCATTACAACTATAATACCGTTATTAAGTTCCTAAATTTGCTGTGCTGTGATGCACCGTGCATAGTTGCTGGTGCACATATATATAATGAACCAGTATGTTGTGTGTGTTAATTTGTATATACACACAAGTGTTTGTATGTGTATATTTGTGTATCATACGCACACTTATGTATGTATATATATGTACACACATATGTATATACTAGATTTACCTCCGTGTATGTCCTTTTTTTGTAAGGATTTTGATCACATGCATCTGTGAAGTTCTGATCTACATAATCGGTGCAGGATTTCCCTCTAGGTTAAAAATTATCCTTTGGTCTGGGTTGGTATATATTGACAGATGTTCAGGTGGCTTTCTTTTGTTGTTTTTTAGTTCTGTGTATGTTTTGAATAGTGCAGTGTAAACTTCTATATCTGTGTAGTCACAAAAACTTTGCAGCATTTTGAAGAAGGTAATATTCTTTATAATAATCTGATCTGTTAAAATCTGTTTCAGTATCGCACCATTACTATTCTAAAACTGAAGAGTTACTTTGCGTGTGCAAGTTTTGTGTTCCTCTGTATTTTTCTGATACAAGTGTTCATAATGCCCAAGTAAGTGCCAGTATTTTAATAACTCATAATTCAAATTAGCTAGTAGCTAAAGTGAAAGTTCATGAAAGTTCCATGAAAGTTCTTGAAGTCCTCTGGAGTTCCTGAGGGAAACTGCTCTTAGTGTAATTTAACCCTTAATGAAAGGGTGCATTCGTGTTGTTGGGAAATGAGTCCAGATATCACTATGAAAATAAAATACAAATATTTCTTAAGTAATCTGCACGACTCATTAGTTTACACAAGGAGATGATCAGGGGATTGAGGATTACTATTTTATAACAGCTGGCTGTAAGAATGTTGACTGAACAAGGAATAGAAAAATGGGGTTAGCTGGTAAAAAGATGCTCAGTGCTCCTTTTTTCTGTAGAGCTGCAAGGAAGGAATTTCTAGTTTCTTCTCATACTTCCAAGAAAGCAGATGTTTGATGTTTCTGAAGTTTACAGCACAGTTGTTTTCTCATGGCTATTGGAGTGTAATTTCCATGTGATTTATGCATAAGGGTAATAGCTCAGGCCCTCAGTGAGGGAATAGGATAATTTAGTTGTATTTGTGCAACACAGCAACAGTAACTTGAGCAACTTGATGGTTATCCAGTGCCATCAGAAGGGGAAAAAAAAAAGTCTATTCAAAGTTTGAGAAACAGTGTTAGGAAACGTTAGTCTGAAGTGCAGTTTGAATGATATTTTCATTTAACACTGGTTTGTTTAAATGCTTTCTCTTCTGTTTAGAACTACAAAACTAGGAATTTCCTTTGGCGTCGTTGCAATCATCATTGCACTCATTTTGTTTGTGTGCTTTGCTGAGAAATGTATGGTAAGTGTAAAAAAAGTGAATGGATGTGATTTGGCAGTTCAGTCTGTCCTTCAGGATGATGGGTTAAGCTGCTAGTTTCTATAGGAAAGTTATTAATGTAACTCAGAATAATTTGAGTACCAAAATAGGTGGCTAGGAGGAAGGAGGAAGTTATTAACACTTGTGTGGCGGGGCTGTTTTCTTATTTATGCTCATTTCTGTGTCATTAACAGTAATTCTAGCTGTGAATCCTGAGGTTTCTATAGTGGAAACAGTATTAAAAGCAAAACAAAGTTTGAATTAGTTTTCATAATAATCTGTAAAGCCCTGTGAAAATTATAAACATATGAATAATGTGTTAGATACAGTTAGATAGCATGCATGGCTTTTACATACATACAGTTTTTATACAGGTAGATGGATTTTATATGTATGTGTGTATATGTCTATGTAGAGAGGTATGTGCATGTATAGGTGTGCAGGTGGTTTCTACATATGTAAAAAAAACTGGTGGAGAAAAGAAAAAGTTCTAATATTACAGTCAGGCTCGAGTTTTACACGGAATGTTTGGTTGTAGCACCCCTGAACCAGGTACCAGGCCTCGAATCTGAATGTCTGGATTCGGAGTTATAAATTAGGATTTCAACAAAGAGTCTTTTCTCTCTCCTGCACACACAAAGTATTTTTAAATTTACAAGTCTTCTTCCCTCATGTTTTCCATGTTATGGAAACTTTTCTTTCTTATTTTTTTTAACAGAAGTGCTGCTCAGAAAGGTGGCCTTTCCTACGCCGTCTTTGCGCTATCTCAGAAAAAGTGGAAACAATGCCTTTGCTTAGGCTTCCTTTAGCAGTCATCACGATAGGTGCCTTGTTGATTATAGCCATTTTTAACCTGGTAAGTAATCGCATTGTCTTTATTCTGTGACCATGCTTTGAGTAGCATTCTGTATTCTTTTCACGAAGGGTTTGGCTCTTGCTTTTCTCCTCCTGATGTCCAGTTCCCACCTGAGTTGACTTACACATGGATAATGCACCATGTAAAATAAAAGAATTCAAAGGAAAAAAAATCCCACTAAACCTAAAAGTTCTGAGATCTATTTTACGTCACCTTTTATTGTTTTCAAGATGGCATTTATAATTACCATAGATTATGACTATCATCACTAAGATTGTCTTCTGTTTTTTTATGTAGGTGTAAGTGCCTGTATTGGGTAGAACACAGACATTGTAGGTAGTTACTGCTTGACTAGATGCAAACAGAATCCATCTTTTAACCTTAGTTGTGTATTGTATTCCACCTGGGGTGCACACATGTGAAAAACTACTCTTTGGTGTTACCTTATGCTCAAGACCATGCCATTTCTTTTGTTGTTGTTGTTTTAACAAGCATTATGTGACATCAAGTTAACAGTTAAACCTCTCTGGTGGCTAGCTACTAAAAGGGATATATTTCCTATCCCACGTTCTCAGTTTATCATTCTCCTGATTCCATGGGGAGTTTGTTCTGAAAGCTGTTCTGCAGCTTTTGTAGGGCTGTGTTTCTGCTGGCTCAGGTCCTTGAACTGACTCACAGTGGTGTCATGTGAACACCGCCAGACAGCCCAAAAGAGAACAGGAACAGCAGCTGTGAGGGTGGTGAGTGGGACACTGTGCCAGTTAGCTGCTGGATTAGCTTAGCTGTATTGTGAAGCTTCACCCCCAAATAAATAAACAAAAGGTAAACACTTGGCAGTTTTAACCTTCCTGCATATAAGGGGCATCATGAAATTTTAATACTTATATTGCAGCAGAACTGAAAGGGCAGCAAGATAAGGATTCACTGTATAACATGTAGAGAGATGACACTTAAAATAGATGACTACCTGCTAACCGATTTCTGTGGTTTTGTCTTTTTTTCTTGCTAATAAATGAGACTACTGAAAAGAACAATGCTGCAAACTTTACTGGATCAGATGACTTGAATGGCACTGCCAATGTGAGTTATGTCTTCATTTCTAAGGTAAAAAGAAATAAGACTTGGGTGGTGTAGAATTAAGTCATTGAACTCAAAGGTTATTACTTCCACACGGCAGTTCTTGAAGTGTTTTCTGTAATTAACTGTGCCTTGACTCTGCATCTTCTAGGGATTTTCAGAAGTCTCCAGTACTATTGCATTAACCCAGAGACATAGTTTGCTTTGTTACTCTGCACTTTTGGAAGCTGTTCCCTAGCATTTGTGTCAGGGACAGTTAGATGCAGCACTGGTTAACTAGACAAAAGGATCATTGCTAAGGATTTAATGTTTTTAGTTCTTTAACTTCAAAACAGCACTCTATTTAGAGATCATTCAAATCTGTGGGATGCTCCTTTGTCGCCTGCCCACTCCTTTACATGATGAATGTGTTCTTGAGCCATGTGTGAAGACCCTTTGATTGAAGCTCTTAGGACAGATAAATTACAGACATTTAATGCAGATTATACTCCTAATTTTGTAATTTTCTGTTCTTGCATGTTTGTATATCAGGCATTTGAAAACACAACTGAGTACTTCGTTGAGGAAACTGTAAGTAGTAAATACATTTTTATTTTAAAGCCCAGATCTTTGAATACTGTATTCATTGTAGACAACTGTCAGGTTTTGTTGCTTTAAAAAGCAGCTTTTCTATGTGCCCAGCAGCAGCAAAGTTCTTCATGAAATCAGGGTGTTTCAGTTGCTGTTGCTGTGATGATGAAAGTATGGCTTTGCAGTGAGGGGTTTTTTTTGGCATTTTAAATGGAGAGATATGAGAATGTAGTATCAGCTTAAGGTTACAAAGGGAGCACTATGAAAAATAGGACCAGAATTCTGGAGTTCCTGCTTTGGAGCCAGTTTTTGGACAATAAAGCTGCTTTAAGTTGTTCCTGAACTCATAATAAGTAATGCATAGTCTTCAGAAGATAAATTTTCAACACTCTTTAGTTTTAATCTGATGCTGTACATATTGGCACATGATGCTTTCTGTTTACACGTTTGTCTCTGTCAAATTAAAAAAGGAGTAGCCAGGAAAAGTGTTAAATCCTGCACTATAGTTCAAGTAAGTATAAAGGTTTAATTGGTGATGATAGTTTCTTTTGTTTAAATTTAGATGGTCATGAACTTAAAGCATTTTCTGTGTTTGAAAACCTTATGCAGCATAAAGCCTGAATAATGCAATTGTATTTAAATTCTTCTTTTCCAGTATTACGCTTATTGCTGCATTTTGGGGTTCATTGCTTGCTCAGTATTTCTTCAAATGAGCTTCGAACTCAAAGTTCTCCTCCTGTCCATTGCAGTAACTGTATACCTCATCATTTTTAATACCCTTCCACATAGAAATACGACTGTCTCTGTCAACGTTACCAGGTGTGGTAGAAAATTTATTATTAACAATAATGTTCTATTAAACGAGATGTTTGATTTTGGTGTACTAGCTATAATATTAAGATATCAAAGTTGCACGAGTCAGACATTATAAAGCTTTTTGTTAATTTTAACCCCAATGACACAGAAATACCCTCATCCAATTGAAGAAATATAACAAATACGTGGAAAGCTTTTACTGTTCATTTGTAAGTCTGTTTCTCAGATTTTCAGCATTTTCTCATAGTTGATGATTAGGATAAATTTATTTTGCAGAGACCAACTGTGAGCTCTCTGTAGTTTAAAAAAGCCTAAAGGAGCTCTTAATTTAGCCTTGTAATCCCAGACTAATCATATCATGAGTTTGATACACTGTTGAAAATTCATAATGTAATGAGGAACTGATTTTTTAAAAATATGAATACCTCTCAGATTTCCACAGAGTAATTTAATGGCTGACTTTTTAGTAATTCTGGTTTTTATTTGTTATCAGCTTCCCTTCTACAAAGTTTTGTTTTTGAATTTGAAGGCTTTGTTGGCTGTGTTTTCTGTAGGACAGTGTGGACAGTATCTCCTTGCAACAGTTAACGAAGTTTCAGTGTTGTTTTGTTGTTGTGTGAAGCAGTTCATGTACTGAACTGAATGGTAATCTTTCTTCATTATCAGACAGTGACATAACCGGACAGCCATTGGCAAAAATGGCATTGGTGATATACATGTGTGTGTATGCTTTCTGTTGCCCTCTCTACCCCCAAAGCAACTCCTAATCATATGGGATTAATACAGAGGATTTTGTATTGCTTTCTTGTTTACAGGCTTTTCATTGAAGAGCCAAGAATAATGATTAATATATATCTGGTTCTGTTTTACATAACCCTAATATTACTTGCAAAGCAGGTATGTATTGAAAAACCAATAGGTTAGTTCTCTTTTACTTGCAGCCAGTTAATTTAAATAAAATGTAAATGTGTATGTGAGTATATATAGATACATATAAATTCTTCTCTTGTAGTTAACTGTAGATAATGTAAAAGAAAAAAAAATACTGTTAAAAGGCAGGAACTAAAACACTCTTTTCAATAATATTTGTATTAGTCATAACTTTTTGAACTTCTTCCACTTTGGATTCATCTATATTTAGATATAATTATCCTAAATCAAGGTAGCAGTTAAAGATAAAAACAATCACACAATTAATAAAATATCTTTTTTTTTTTAATACACCCGATGCTACCTGAATGGCATTTATTCATAGTGACTGCTTCTTTCTCTTTTTGACCTTCATTTCTGAAGCACACTGTTTGTAACTGTTGAGGTTCAAAAGGTCTTAAGGAAATGTTATTGCCTCCACACTGTCGGAATAATTTGACTCATGTATGTTTCAGCAAGATATTATATGTACTCATTTAATTTATCATACTGTGTTCTTTTGCAGATTGACTATTACTGTCGACTGGATTGTCTGTGGAAGAATAAGTTTAAAAAAGAACACGAGCAGTTTGAAACAATGGAGAACGTCAACAGGCTTTTACTGGAAAATGTACTTCCAGCACACGTCGCTGCCTATTTCATTGGTGAAAAGCGAAATGAGGTAGGGTTAGGCTCTGCTAATGACAGTAAATTGGGTGTCTGTGGCAGGCTAACAAGCACGCCGAAAAGGTTCTGCAGTATTTTCCATCTTGCTTGTGTCCCTCTGTAAATCTAATCTGCTACCCAGGAGGGCTCAAAAATGCAAATTTTAATGTCAGTCCCTGAAATCTGTTTTCAGATTAGCTTTGGGACACAGTTTGAGTTTGGCAAATAGTTAATGCTGATGTACTGCTTTCTGAAGACCATATTTTGCTGGAGAAAACAGGGTTTCCTTCTTACCAAATTAGTCCAGCAACAGCTAGTGTCTGTGCTAGCAACCCGTGTGAAGAGTTGATCATTAATGATTTTTCAAAGACATCCTTCTGATTTTGCCAACATGTTATCAGAATAAATATTGCTGATTTTATAGCCATGCTGAGTGGGAGAAAACAGGCACGGTCTAGAATTACAATCTTGGAGATAAGTAGACTGTAGGCAAATCAACTTTGTTAACGTTTCTCTTGAAATTGGACACACCCATTGTAAAGTACTGTAGCTTCATAGGAAAACTGTAATTTGATTACCCATTGCAAACAATAATTGTGGTTTTGAATACCTGTGGTGGAAGTCAACTGCTGACAGTGTGTGATTATACTCTTTTCCTGTAGGACTGGTACCATCAATCTTATGACTGTGTCTGTGTCATGTTTGCATCAGTGCCAGATTTTAAGGTGTTTTATACTGAATGCGATGTCAATAAAGAAGGTCTGGAATGCTTGCGACTGTTGAATGAAATCATTGCTGATTTTGATGAGGTAATTAAGGTTTTGGCTAAGGTGGACTGGATTACATGCTTACTGTAAAATGCTTCACTAGATTTGTGAGCAGTGGAGGGAGAAAAAACACCTATAGGCTGAACCAATGCTTTGAGTTCTGCCTTGCAATCTTGGAAATTCCATTTGATGGGATGATGGGATCATCTCATTCATTAGTAATATGGCTTCAAAGTTGTGAATTTAACTATTTTTATTATGTGAACTCTTAGAGCAAGATAGTGAAATGAATACTCAGTGCTTTCTTGTATCTAATGCTCATATAGTGACAGTGTTCCTAGAGATGTTCATTGCAGACACTGAAATAGGCTCTTAAAATCTCTGTCTCTATTTTCTTTACCTTAACAGCTCTTGTTAAAACCTAAATTCAGTGGTGTTGAAAAAATAAAAACAATTGGAAGCACTTACATGGCAGCAGCTGGCCTCAGTGTCACACCAGGCCAAGAGAACAACCAGGTGAGTTTTCTCTGAAATCCACCTTCAGTGTTCTGTGTTTTATGAGGCTACCATGTCTGTATGTGCATTTCAAAGTAACAGAAGAAAATGTCATGGAAAAGGGGAATTGTCAAGAGTGACTTTCTGAAGTGTGGGAAAAGGTCACGAAAGCACATTGGCTCACATCTACTATTTTCAAAGCGAGCATTAAGACCGTAACCCTGGTGTATTTCTTACATATTTTCTCTCGGATTACTCTAGTTTAACATTTCTAGAGGCATAACAATAGCTCTAATGATAAGGAAGTAAAAGAATGGCTGCCAGAGAAATAGCCATCTCAGAATTCGACAGGAAGCTTTTTATGATACCTGAGAACCTGCCCAAAAAGAGACTCTTAGTGCTGCGTTAGATCTGAATCTGAAACATTCTACATCCCACAAGAATGAAAAGCAGCTTGTTCTGTATTTAGGCTCACTTTCACTGTAGCAGGATTACGCAGGACATTAGGATGCAGGGAGCTGTTACGTACGTATAAAACATGTACATTAAATGTGGAATTCGAAAGGAGATGCACAAACTGATTATAATTAGCCATGCCAATTGAATTCAATCAATTTTGAGTATCTGTTGAACCATGCCATTTTATTCCATGGCCTTATCCTTATATACCTTATACACTAATGTTACTGTTTTGGTATAGTAGCCTAAGTGTAACCATCTGTGTTGTTACTTGATCACTAATACATGTTACAAACTGTGTAGGATAAGGAGAGACAACATGCACACATTGGGATTATGGTGGAATACGGGATTGCCTTGATGAGCAAACTGGATGGCATCAACCGACACTCCTTCAACAATTTCCGATTACGTATTGGTAAGCCGTCAAGAGCACCAACTCTTCATCTTTGTAAAAATGAACTACTGAGGCAAACTGAGTGTTCCATAACACTCAGTACTTAATACTGAGCAGCCATACTTAACACTGAATGCAGTATTTAGGTGCTTGTAAAATGTTGAATTACACAAGTGTTTTTATCTATGTATTAAGACCAGAAGTTTTGCTTTGGCATGAGCTCTACCCTAGCTCTTTCTTGGGCTTTCCATTACACAGTGAATAAGTAATTTCACATCTCCCAAGCCTAAGTACCACTCAGTACTAGATCAGTGGTCATACTGCTAGAAAGGCGCAGCAGGGTTAGTGTGGTACAATTTTCCATTTTTGTCTTTCCTTGAGACTGACCATTTATAGCTCATAGTGAAGGTAGACATCAAGTAATTTTCTACTTCAGTAACGATACCTGCTTTTTTTTTTATACAGGGATAAACCATGGTCCTGTGATTGCTGGTGTAATTGGTGCCCGGAAGCCTCAATACGATATCTGGGGTAACACCGTTAATGTTGCCAGCAGGATGGAGAGTACGGGGGAGCTTGGAAAAATCCAGGTAAAGAAATGTATAAGCCTTGGAAAGTCTTAAGAAATTATTTCTAACTGGTTATGCATTTTTTTTTTTCTTTGGGTAATCTGTAGTATTTCAAAAGTTTTCTAATTCTTTTCACCCAAAGGTCACAGAAGAAACGAGTAGAATACTACAGGACCTGGGATATTCGTGTGAATGTAGGGGACTCATTAATGTCAAAGGAAAGGGAGAACTGAGGACTTACTTTGTTTGCACCGAGACAGCCAAATTCCAAGGTATTGGACTGAACTGAGGCTAAGGCAGAGTTAATGCAAGTAGACTTTGAACTGCCTCCCTTCTGTGAAGACTTAGAACTTCCCTCCTTATGTGAAGGAGATTATTCTGAAAATACACACATAGTATTCATATTTCTTCTGCATCGAAAGATAGGAGAATGTGTGTGGTTTTGGTGTTTAATTTTTTTTATTTTTGAAAGAAGCTCTGAAAAGTTCCTAGCAAACCACCTGTCTTAAAAAGACTACCTTTTCCTGAAGTGATTTCAGGATTCACCTGGAATTGCCGTGAAGCATTCTCTGTTAGTTCCTTTCTTTACTTGCACTGTGAGAGTCTAACAGCTCCAGTAACAAACTACGTGGATGCACTGTTGAACTCCTTATATTTCACTGCTTCACTTTTTGTCACACTCGCACGCAGTATTGCATTTGTCACAGACATACTGAGATGATACTCCAGGCACCGCATACCCTGCTATTAATGCTAAACAAACTTCATGGCAGAAGACGGCGGAATAATGGAAAGAGAAATACAAGTAAACTGAGCTGAGTGCCTTTGAGGTGGAAAAAAAAAGTAACTGCACAGATTTGGATGACTTCTTCATTATCTTCTCCTCCTCCATTGCAGTATCATGTATTATGCAAGTGTTTTCCTAACCAGCAGCTGTCCAGAAGTCTTTCATCTAGTTCAGGGTGTTCACATTTATATATGTTGCCCCTTGTGTTTATGTGCCTCTGTATTTAGCACCTGCATGCAGACATTGTACAGTCTTATAGGAGAGCTGTCTTTAAAAATCTGGCTTGAAATTCCAAAAAACACACCAAATGCAGTTCATGCTGAATGCTTGGCTAGACAGACTCTGGGACCAGCTTCTAGCACTGACATCCAGCTGGAATTCTGCACACTGGCTGCATTCTTGAATGTTTTTGTAGAAGAAAATAATCTGTTTTGAATTATTTGGAAACTGAAAAACAGATGTAATAAAATAGTATTAGAAACAGTAGCAGATACAGTATAAACAGAGCTGCAGCTGAGATGAGTTTTCCTTTTTTAATATTTTCTATTTTGTTTCTTTGACTTGATTGGCTTCTTGCTGGTTTATACTCCTTTCAAAGGCAATGCGGTTTATGAGACAATTTGTTTCTAAAGATTACAAAAGGATATGTGGAAAAACATACTCATAATGGAAATGTTTGAGCAGAGCCTCAGTGCTGAAAAGGAGGCTTAGCGCATTGGTAAGATCAGAGAAATTGGCTTGCTCTA